>JAMWET010003191.1:0-85000 GCA_024036415.1 Prochilodus magdalenae | reverse complement strand
CCACACAGTCCGCACAGTATACGGCCGCCGTGAGTAAGGGTCCTCTCACACATACTACAGAACAGCATACGCATTATCAGCAGCGTGACCTAGAACCGGGTTCTGTAATGTGATGAATCCGATCTGCCTAAGGCTGCACAGGCCTACTACTTTCTGGCACAAGGCCCATCCATATGCCGCAAATATCCTCCCCATTCACAAACCGCTCTGAAATGTGTGTCATCAATTACTGCTGTGCGTGACTGTTTCCGGAATGCTCGGCTAATTGGATGGGAATCGTTTTGCATTCTACATGGACCGATGTGCCATAGGCGCACGAGCACGTCAAAGTCATGAGGACAACCTCTTTAAATAATTCAATGGAGAAACTTGTTTGAATAATTCAAGGGCGACGTGTAATCTGAGCTAAATGATCGGCTGAAGGGAGCGACTCCTAAACAGGTCGCGTTGAGCCGAGGGCCACAACCAGCGTGCTGGGCAGGAGCGCGGGCATGGCTTAAACAATGGAACACCTGCACCCGCACTTTTATTAGGGGGGCGGGAAAACACAGGCTTTGGCTTCCCCTGAAACAGAAGGAGATGTGAATCACAGTATACATATTTACATGATTATGTTGTTTCATTACACATAATATGTTTAGGAGTGGAGCGTCTATAGGGGTCAAAGGGCAGACTCGTAACACACTCATCATCAGAACACAGTGGCACCCAGAGGACATCAACCCACAGGAGTGAAGGTCTGACATGGTGAGACATAACGATGATTCACGCCTCATACTCGAAGGCGCATGTGACGTGTGCAAGGTTCGGACTCAACCATGGCACGGTGTTGGTGGCAGTGGATTGAAGAAGGCACACGCCAGCGACATGAAGGATCTGGGAGACCTATGCTCAGAGAGAGAACCATGTGACATGACGTGCGGAGTGACCCAACACCACCACTACAGACCTCCAGCGAGCAGTGGTGTCCTCCATGAGTCCTCCTGTTAGTGCAGCACCATCGGCAGACGGCTGCACCATGCAGGACTACATGCACACAGACCGTTACCACGACTGTCCTTAACACCACGTCACCGTCACCAAACACTGCAGTGGTGTCGTACCAGACTGTCATGGAGTGACTCAGAATGGCAGCGGGTCATCTTCAGTGACGAGTCCCGCTTTAGTCTTGGTGGAGACGCCCAACGAATCCGTGTGTGGAGGTGTGTGGAGGAAGTAACCTACATGTATGTGTGCTATCTGATTTGCTAGTCTTCCAGTTATCTTTTAGGATTATTGAGCAGCCACAAACCTTCATTCTGAAGAGCTCCCTTCCAGCAGAGTCTAGCCACAGCCTGCCGAACCTGCTCCAGGTAATTAGCTTCATCAGACATGCTGGACTGGCTGGATCAAAGACATGTGTATTGGGGAAATGTTGAAGGTGCCTGTTAGATTCTCCAGGACGAAGACTGGGGACGTGTTTTGATTCCCTTGTAAACTTTGTAGATGCTATGATACAGCGTATATATAGGCTATACTGTTATTCGTTATGCTATAGTGACCAGTGTGCAGCTAACTGTGTAGCAGTTTTGGCTAATGGAGAGGTCATTATGAGAGCTCTGTTTGTGTTGAGCATGCAGTATGAAGAACATCCTGAAACCCACTGTACTATAACCTATAGCCCACTACCGAATCGTTACATTTCCTGCGTACTGTAACACCAGCCAAACCAGCTACCCAGCTAATCACTGTGGTAGGCTAACCGAGCTGCTGTTCTACTGAAAGAGGTGATGATTGTTTCTACCCCATGTCTTACGTAGCACCATCTCCAGCCTCGGCTTGAGGATTGGAGGGACTTCACAGCGACTAACCATTAGATCACCTCCACTGAGTAACTACCGGCTTGTTTTTGGACAGTGTTGACCAGCACACCATCGCCCCCTACTTAGTGTTACTGCAGACTGCATTTCAAAATTCCCCACTCAGCTTTTCCCCCACCAAGTCTACAGCACCCCCATCATGTCCTCAAGATTTGTCATGGCCGCCCCCCCAGATTCCCCAGGAGGAAACACACTACACTGAGGTTATTGATTTATGTGTACTTAGTGTACTTCCCTGTACTTATAATTACAGTACTGAAAGTGTGCTACTATAGTTATACTTACTATGTACTTAGTATGTGAAATATAATCATTAAAATAAACGTAATTAGGACCGACTGTACTCGTAGATTTATTCAGAGATACTTAGGTACATATTTGAGTACATTTAAATCTGGTTAAGATCCAATGTGTTAAGATTCAAGTTGTGGACACAGAGAAACAAGCAGCTACACCGTACAATGAAAGTCTTACTCTGTACCTCCCGGACCACAAGTACTAACAATTACAGTGTAAATACTCAGTACTAAATAAAGAAGTACAGAAACAGACTAGAGCGAATATTTATATCACTATATATATAGTCTAGAGTTACACTGTACAGCGTAGCTGCTTGTTTCTCTGTGTAGATCAGTAAACGCTTGAATCCTGAATCCTGACGCAGCGAAATAGAAGTATATTATCATGTACTATAAATGTACTTTAATACCAACATTTCAAGCTTATTATTGTTTTGTGTACTGAATACAAGTGTACATTGTATATATTACAAATCTAATAATTAGGAGTACATTTGACCTCAGTAGTGCAGTAGAGTACTCAATAGAAAAATAACTAAGTAAATATATATATATATAAAACATAAATTATAAATTACTAGAAATGTACTTATATATACTTAAGTACCTCTAAATTAATATAAGAGGTGTCTTTAAATAGTGCAGGTAAGTACAGTTAGTTCTATTTAAGTACATACTAATAACAGTAATGATTATATTTAGGATACCCAGTACATAAACAGCACAAATAAATAAGCACAATAGAGCGGATAGATAGATAGATAGATAGATAGATAGATAGATAGATAGATAGATAGATAGATAGATAGATAGATAGATAGATGGGCGGGTGGGTAGGTAGATAGATAGATAGATGGGTGGGTAGGTAGATAGGTAGGTACGTAGATAGATAGATAGATAGATAGATAGATAGATAGATAGATAGATAGATAGATAGATAGATGGGTGGGTAGGTAGATAGGTAGGTAGGTAGGTAGATAAATAGATGGATGGATGGGTAGGTAGGTGGGTAGATAGGTAGGTAGGTAGATAAATAGATAGATAGATGGATAGATAGATAAATAGATGGATGGATGGATGGATGGGTAGGTAGGTGGGTAGATAGGTAGGTAGGTAGATAAATAGATAGATAGATAGATAGATAGATAGATAGATAGATAGATAGATAGATAGATGGATAGATAGATGGATGGATGGATGGATGGATGGATAGATAGATGTTGTGTGCTGAATTTGGAGAACCCGCCTGTTATATTAGTTGAGTTAATATTTCCCTCCTCCTTGTTTGATTGGTGTGCACACTTTGCTACTATACCTCATCTGCAATGTGGGTGAATAAATTTGATTGCATCCGTATACGCAGCCCCATGTAGTATCGCAGGAAACTGCTGGTTATAGAAGCCAGAGAGATCTCAGGAGCCAGCTCCAGAACCTCCAACCCCAACACCTACTCAATCAACTTCCACTGAAAGTCAGGGAGACGGGAGACGCGCTGGTAAGCAGGATGGACATACGAACACATGTCCGTCATGTGTCCCGGCAAGCTTTACAGGAGCTGTTTCCCGAGATTGCACATCGTCATGTCTGAATAGCTGACGCAGCCGACAGCTCAGCAGAGACTCTCACAGGATAACAGCTCCTGTGGACGAGCTCCGTCCAGGCTCACACCCCGGTGCCCCAGCAGGACTGACGGATGCTCGGGCTCAGCGGAGAATAAATGGTGCAGCACTTCGGGCGAGAGTACTCGGGCTGAAGACTCTGCCATTTCCTTCCCTGGAACACTCCGTCTTCTTCGCAGTTCTCTACAAGGTCCTGTCATAGCGGGGACAGGAGGGGGGAGGCAGGGCAGCTGTGAAAGGCCCTGATTTCCCCGGGGAGGCTGTAGAGAGAGGCAGAGCGAGCGAGCTATGCCAACACTCAGATTACTTTGCTCTGCTACGGATAGGAAGGGCACAGTGCTGCAGTAGAACGGCACCGCTTCTGCCACCACCGGGGCTATTCTTAAAGCCTCAGAGGCAGACCCTGTCCTCCACCAGAGGCTCTCTGTCCTCCACCAGAGGCTCTCTGTCCTCCACCAGAGGCTCTCTGTCCTCCAGGTTGGTCTCAGGATTTGATTTCAGGGTCAAGGTTGTTGAGATGGACCTCTCTCTCTCTGCTCCAGTCACCTCGGTGCCCGTAACCTGCGCTCTGATTTGTCCCGATGGGCGAGAATGGGGCGGTAAGTCACTGTGGTGAAGGAGGGAGGCTGAGCCACGGCCACGGCTAATACTTACAGAGGTAAATAACAGCACACCCACAGCAGCAAATTCAGGGCAAAGAGCATGACAAATTTCACAACTGGAGCAGAAATACGGTGGTGTGTTACACACGGCTTTTCCTCCCTCGCTTTCCTTCTTTCTTTTTGTCAACTTCCTGTCAGGTTCTGTTCTGCTGAATAAAAAGAACGCTGGCATCCAGAGCAGCACTGTTACACACACAGCTCCGGAAATAAATCAGAGCCCACCCCAGTTCCTTCCTAGATCAGCATCTCCACATGTACAGCAGGTTCTCAGTGAGGAACCGAAGGTTGGGTTCTAGCTTTACTGGCAGATACAGTGAGCGTCTGGTTCATAAGAACAAGGTCCAGCAGCAAACACACAGGACAACACAGCTACAGACTGGCAGAGGGCCAAACCCACTCTCTACTGACCGTGATGAGCGCCACCTCATTCCAATGTCCCTTACCCACCGTAAGATGACCTCGAGTGACCTACAGAGAGACTGGCGAGCGGTGGCTGGGGTGAGACGCACAGCGAGCATGGTTCTAAAAACAGGCTTCTGGAGGTCATTAGTGGTTTTCTAAATACACAGATCTAATACAATATCTGATCTGGAGTTTGGGAGACATGCTTCCAGTAGTGTAGAGAACCAAACAGAACCAACACAAATCCAGAACCTGCACACCTAGAGAATCTGATCAGTGGCTCTCACATTCCTCCAGAGCTGTACGAAAGTGTCCACCCTTTGCAGAAATGCTGCTGGTTTGTTGATTTTAAATGGCCTGTTTTTCCTGTTTAGGCTTTTTAAGACCCTCAAAACACCATAAAGAACAGTGAAAATCTGGGATTTAGCTTTTTATTTCATCTTAAGTCCTTAAATATCTTTTGAAAAAACATAAGTTCCAACAAATAAATTCAATAAGAAATATTTAGAAATGTAGGTTATTTATAGGCTTCTGTTATAATTTAACCAAATTTGTAAACTTACTGTGTTAAGAACTTGGTGATCAGAGTATTTACCATCGAGTGCACATGGACCTTAAAGCAGAAGAAGGACAGACGCAGAAATTCTAAAATTCACATCAGATTCATCAGATTCTACTTCTTCACTTTCGAGCCTCATTGACCTCTGAAATGTTTAATACAGATTTAACAGAGAATAAAAATCAAATATACCGTCAAACTGTTCGGTAATCAGTGTGCCCACCCTTATTTCTGTTTCAGCTCTGATTAAATTCAGAATCTAATAAATTATTTCAGGCTTTTTCAGGTTTTTTTTTTCCACACCTCCAAACTTCAGACTGAGAAGGCAGGATATTCTGTATTTCATTGTCCAACACCATTGACCCTCAGTGGTGTTGAGGTTCTGGACTCTGGGGTGGTCAGTCCATTGTTCTGAGAACACCAGCAGCTTCACTGTTGGATGCGTGTGTCTTCTTTTCTCAGTGAGGAGCTTCTCGAACAGCTACGCCTCCTTTCAGACCTCCATAGTGTGGAGGTGTCTCCTCACAGTGGAAGGATGGACAGAAGAGCCTGTGGAGGTTCTCAGATCTGAAGCAGCTGGATGATTTGGGTTGAACAGCCCACATGGGCACCTCCCAATTAGGAGCGTCACCCGAGTAAACCACATGGGTCATAAGCAGAACCGGCAGAACCCGTACTCAGGATGGGATGAAGAAGGGTCAGTTCTGCTGGATTTCCACTGTTACTGGCTCTGACTTCCCTTTCAGCTCTGCTGCCACGCTAACGCTGAAGGATGGCACCCGCACAGTGAAGCCCTGAAAACGTCAGATGTGGGTCACTTCAGCCTGGAAAGGTGAACCCAGCCTTGGTGGGTACCAGGATTTGAAAGGGTTTGAGAAAGTAACATTTCCCCTGTGCTTTTTAATCACCTCAGTTTGGAAGTTCCCTTATGCTAGTCAGTTATCATGTACACTACCAGTCAAAAGTTTAGATACACCCCTCTAACTGGATGTAGTCTCATCTCCAACTGAATCTGAACCAGTACATATACTGATATACCGCATGTACCCCTGATGTAGCGCAGTATGATACACCCATCATTAAAGTAGCAGCTCCTCCCAGAAGGAGGTGTGGGAGTGCGGGTGTGTTGGGAAGGAGGATAAAGGGGACCAGGATCAATAACTGATGATAAATTTAGACTGATATGATCAATATTTATTGAGCTACACATACAGAAGTCTGTCTCTCAGTATGGCGTCGGGCCGCCGTGTTCGCTAACCCAACACGCCAGACGTCTCGGTATGGAGCTGTAGAGGTTCCTGATGGTGTCTTGTGATAATCCATCCCATGCAGCTTAAACATCCTCACACAGTTCCTGCAGATGGTGCAGTAGGGGTGGAGGTGGAGGGACACCAGGCCTTCTGGACTTTTTGGTGCTGACCACGGTGCCTCCACACACGGATTTGTTGGGCGTCTCCACCAAGACTAAAGCGGGACTCGTCACTGAAGATGACCCGCTGCCATTCTGAGTCACTCCATGACAGTCTGGTACGACACCACTGCAGTGTTTGGTGACGGTGACGTGGTGTTAAGGACAGTCGTGGTAACGGTCTGTGTGCATGTAGTCCTGCGTGGTGCAGCCGTCTGCCAGCAGGATCACTCATGGAGGACACCACTGCTCGCTGGATGTCACATGTCCAGCCGAGTGTGGAACTTGTCTCTAAGCATTTGAGCGGTTCTCCTCCAGAGCCGCATGTAAAGAGGCTAGGTCTTTATAGTAACAGGAGGTAAAGCAGCATTAGCAGTGACAACAGCAGCTATAGCCTTGGGAATACAGCCGGTTGGGATAGAGTCTGAAAACCCCAGATAACTACTCCTCAAATCAGGAGCGGGGGCTGGTTTAAGTACCCAATACGTCTCAATTCTACAGACCGTACGGCAGTGGAGAGGAGCTCTTTAGCACCAGCGCTGGACGTAATACCATTAACTCTCAGCCCTACAACAGGAAGCCAAGCTTCAAGCTCCCAACCAGAGCTCACCCCAGGAACGAGCTCTCCAGCGAGTCGCATGCTGTTCAGACACATTAGCCGAAAGAGGAGTGGCTTCCTAATCTGTAGAATTATATCTTATTACGTTTAAATTTCTCAGTGAAGCCTCATTGAAAATCAGGTCACATCTCTTTCTGAAGCAGCATGGCGCCACAGGGCATCATTTTGGATATGTGACAGGGAATCAGTCCCTCTATCTCGGCCCCCGATCGCCTTCATTTGAAAACCCTGCATGGCATTAATCTTAATGAAGGGCTACATAGATAGGGGTTGAATGCGGGAGATATGAAGTGTCCTTGGCAGGATGAGTGGCAGTCACCCACTTTATTATGCTCACTTTCCCTCCATTGTGGCCCTTATCTGGAGATGGACAATGACGCTGAGTGACCTTCGCCGAGCCCAGAATCAGATCAGACCGCGCTGCCAAGAAAGGAAAGAAAGAGGAAAAAAGCCCAACATGGACCAGATTCCGAGGAGAGCTTGATGGCTCTGCAGTTCTGCATGCCGATGGGGAGAAAACGGCACAAGGTGTGGAAATTTAATTTCACACTGGGGGGGTGCGGGTTTCGTAAATTGCTGTTGTCTTAAGAGGCCCTGCGAAATTTCACCCTATTGCGTAATGGGGTTCTCCTGTGGATTACTGGAAAATAGATGGCGGGATATGAGGAGACGGATGGAAACGAGAGACTAGGTCGGGACTAAACAGGCAGCTCCAGGAGCTTAATCCTGAGACACCGAGGGGAGCGCGTCATAATGACCCTAATAGCCCTAATAGCCCTGATAACCTGAGGGCAGCTTGTTAATGACGGTGTGATTATTTAAATCTCTCTAACATTCTTCTCTACGTAGAGCACTTTACTGGACAACCAATCGGCAGAGGAGGCTGAGTAATGCTAAACAACCCGCTGCAGGTCAGTGAGTCTTTCAGTAGAGGACGCCACACGTGTGGATGGAAGGTCAGCTTGTTTTATCAGCATGTTAAACTGTCAGAGGCTTTGATGAACAAAAAGGAGTCTAATAAGGGTCAAGTCATTTTGTTTTAATGTTTCCCTATGCTAATCATGTCTACGCTAAGCTAATGTAATTACAACCATTTCTAAAACAGTGGGAATGCTGTGTAACATGTGATGAAATGTAAATAACAACAGAATACAATCACACATAGACGCACGTCCGTAGACATTACTGGCAGCAACACATCTCTAAGCAGCTGGGCCGGAGGAACCAAAGGCTGGGACAGTTACCAGTCTGTGAAAAGCTGAGTCTAAACAAGGTGGAGTGATCTAATGAAAAGGTTCCTCACTGTGAGTCTGTGAAGACTCTGGATCTCACACCGTCTACAGGACATGACATCATCAACAGATACAGAGACCTGGAAAACCCCTGGGGCAAGGGGCAAGCCTGATGGTCAACACCGGATCCTCGTGATCTTCGGGCCTTCAGGCGGCCCTACATTACACACAGGCATGAATCAGTACTGGACATCAGCATGGCCCCGGTAACTCTTTCAGACACCAGGGCCGGTGAACACTGTGGGCCGTGCGATCCACAAATGAAAGTGGAAGCTGCGTGATGCACAGAAGCAGCCGAATGTCCACATGATCCAGAAGCGGCGCCGACTTCTCTGAGCCCAAACTCAAATGGACTGAGGGGGAACTTTTCTGGGGTCGGATAAATCAAACCCTGAAGTTCCTTTTGGACACCGTGTCCTGCGGACTCAATGGAAAGGGACCATCCGGCTTCTTATCAGATGACTTCCTGTCCAACACTGAGTATAACATTTACATTATCATTAATAACGGATTAGAGAATACTGAAGGTACTATCTACAGGAGCCTGTTAGTGATGTCTGTCTGTCCTCCTGCTTACAGAGCGTGATCTTCTCCTGTTTTATTTTCTGATATATACGTATTTATGTGGGATGTTGCACTATAATAACCTCCATGTTCCATTTGGGTTCTGCTTCTGCAGGTTAGACTTAGTCGTTTGACAGCAGGCACAATAATAGCGGCTCTTCTTCAAATTCAGATCATTATCTCTCCTCTTCTGCTCACAAACGCGGATGGATTGAGGGTTTAGATTCCATCCGCACTTCTGACAGAACTCCCCTGCTCGTTCTGATGAGTGAGGAATAATTGATAATGTAATCTAAGCAAAAGTGGGCCAGTGTTGTGGTAAATGCAGCAGGGGAACCTCATGAAAGCCGTGTATCGTTTCTTTTCCTGAGTTGCCACAAGCTTCCTAAATGTAAATGTGTTAGAACCGTACTGAGCAGAGCCTTTATTTACATATTTAAAGAACCCGGGACACAGTCAGACGCCGCTGCTTCAGGTAGAGTGGGACTGTCTGACTGCAGAAGTGGGCCACGGCTGGAAGGCTGGAAGGAAACCGATCTGATTCAGGCAGGAAGACATTTGTTCAGGATCAGTTTATACATACTGAACACAGTCCTGAGTCGTATATCCAAAAACAAACCTTCCTCGGTCTGCTCTGCCTTCCCTCAGACTCCCTAAATTCTGCTCTGGATGATGGGGCTATAAAGCCCTGTGGGGTGTGAGTGACGGGATCCATAGATTGGGAAGAGGTGCTACAGTGCAGGGAATGTCTCGTTCCATGTGTGGAAAATGGCTCCAGAGCAGATGTTAATGATTGGCTAAAAGGAGGGACTGCATGTGGGCGTGGCCAAAGACCATAGTGTGAAGGAAGTAGCTGAATCTGCAGGTGTATGGAAGCGTACGGTCATACGGGTCTACCAGCAGTGGATACAATCCCAGCCTACAGGGAATTCTCCTCGGAACTGTGCCACTCGGCCGCCACCAAATCTGGACCACCTGACCGAGTCTTTGGTGTGAGAGAGTCTGAACACTGGTGTGGCTACATCCAGAACCTCGTCCAGTACATGCCCAATCCAGTCCCAGCTGGTGCTGGTGGAGGAGTTACACGCTGGTAGGTACGGATCAGTCACAGAATTGTTTTTACAGTGTTCTCTTAAAGGTTTCTAGGTTCTAGATCAGGGGTTAAGAAGGGTGCAGAGCCGAATGACACACTGGTGTAAACGTTCCACGTAGGAAAAGACTGGTCCTGTAAATAAAGCGGTACATGGGCACTGATTAAACACAGCTCTGAAAGCTAAAGAAAGCTCTGCTCTGTAGTACTGTAGTTAGTTGATGGTTCTGATGCTAAGGATGGTTCTAGGTATTAAGGAGGAACAATGAAACCCACCTCTTTTCCCCCTGAGCCGAAGCTTACAGAACATCCCCGTCTGACTGTGTAATCTACAGTCTGAGTCACAATCTCCATAATCCTGTTTAAAAGTCCTGATTATGCGCAGTGTCAGCGGGGGGGCAGTCAAACAAACTCACAACATTCCCAAAAAATATCTGTTAATTTCAGAAGAGCACAACAGCAGCCTTCCCGCAGAGCCCTGCTTTAATATTAATGCCACGCCGCCCTCGGAGGGAAGACCATAAATCCGAAAATGAATACATGGTGTGTGAGATTTATACTCCTTCTGTAATTGCAGTATCAGTGTCTAATTATCAACTGTAATCATGCAGCTAAACGACTCCTAGCGCTCAGCACCTGAAAGTGCTCCTATCACAACACCTCCCTTCCCAGCTCCGTCTGTCGGATATTCAATTACAGCAAAGTTAATTTCACTCACTGAAATTAAGAGGAGAGAGGACTTCAATCAACCTGCGGGTGAGGAGCTCAGAGGAGTAAACATGAAGCCCGAGCGCAAGACGCATCCGGACAATAGGAAATTTGGGACTTCCGTGGCGGAGCCACTTCTTCAATCAGGATCCTTTGTGTGAACAGGCAGCTCGCAAACCCCTGGCACTAGCGATTATTCCCAAGTGGGTTTGTTTCTTAGCGGGTCAAGCACAAAGTGCTGTGCTCCTGCTGCCACCTTGTAATCAGACCTCCAGAAGGACTGTACTCGCGTAGAGCCGTGTATTCTTACGGGTCTAATTCTGCTGATGAATCTCAGACTACATCTGATTTACAGTTACCAGCGTATGTACACCGACATTCTACTGACACTCACTCACTACAGGTACACAAGTACCGACTGTAGTCCATCTGTTACTGCACATTCAGTGGTGTACAGTAACTCAGTAAGTGTAATGTGTTAGTGTGCTGTAAGTAGTGTGTCGGTGTACGGTAACTCAGTAAGTGTGATGTGTTAGTGTGCTGTAAGTAGTGTGTCGGTGTACGGTAACTCAGTAAGTGTAATGTGTTAGTGTGCTGTAAGTAGCGTGTTGGTGTACGGTAACTCAGTAAGTGTAATGTGTTAGTGTGCTGTAAGTAGCGTGTAGGTGTACGGTAACTCAGTAAGTGTAATGTGTTAGTGTGCTGTAAGTAGCGTGTCGGTGTACGGTAACTCAGTAAGTGTGATGTGTTAGTGTGCTGTAAGTAGCGTGTAGGTGTACGGTAACTCAGTAAGTGTAATGTGTTAGTGTGCTGTAAGTAGCGTGTTGGTGTACGGTAACTCAGTAAGTGTAATGCGTTAGTGTGCTGTAAGTAGCGTGTCGGTGTACAGTAACTCAGTAAGTGTAATGCGTTAGTGTGCTGTAAGTAGTGTGTCGGTGTACAGTAACTCAGTAAGTGTAATGTGTTAGTGTGCTGTAAGTAGTGTGTCGGTGTACAGTAACTCAGTAAGTGTAATGTGTTAGTGTGCTGTAAGTAGCGTGTTGGTGTACGGTAACTCAGTAAGTGTAATGCGTTAGTGTGCTGTAAGTAGCGTGTCGGTGTACAGTAACTCAGTAAGTGTAGTGTGTTAGTGTGCTGTAAGTAGCGTGTCAGTGTACAGTAACTCAGTAAGTGTAATGTGTTAGTGTGCTGTAAGTAGCGTGTCGGTGTACGGTAACTCAGTAAGTGTAATGTGTTAGTGTGCTGTAAGTAGCGTGTCAGTGTACAGTAACTCAGTAAGTGTAATGTGTTAGTGTGCTGTAAGTAGCGTGTCGGTGTACAGTAACTCAGTAAGTGTAATGTGTTAGTGTGCTGTAAGTAGCGTGTCGGTGTACAGTAACTCAGTAAGTGTAATGTGTTAGTGCGCTGTAAGTAGCGTGTCGGTGTACGGTAACTCAGTAAGTGTAATGCGTAGTTATTAACATCTGGTTTGGGGACATTTTCCACACATGGAGACATATAGCCTGATCTAGGGTTAGCCATTGCTTATAATCCTCTACGTGTTTATTAATGATCTATAAAGGAGCACTCACAGTAAAGTACTCCCAGTATCGTGTGTGAGCTCTCCTCTCAGTCTCATTTACTCCTCCTGAAGACCTCCCATGCTCCTGGCCTGCTCACGTCAGCATGCCAGCCAGGTGGAGGGTGATGATGCCTCATACGGTTTGTTGTTGAATGCCTGGAAGCGCCTCAGAGCCAAAGCAGGCGTTTCTAACCATGACTCATGGAGGTGGTTTCTAACACAGTAGGCTTCTGAGACGTCTGACCTCAGTAATGGATATTTAATTGGCCAAATCAAAAACCCACCCAGATCCATGTGGCCTATTCAGCTCCGGAGCAACATCCCTTAAATACTCTCACTTTCATCAAAACACTGTCTCCAAAACGCTCCTGTGCCTGACTCATCTGAGCCCGGTCAAACTGAATAATAGAACCACGGTAGATCTTACTGCAGAGTCGTATGGCTAGCTTCTACTTCTCATCGATCTTTCAGCAGTCTATCGGTGTGGAAGGAGAGCCTGTGCCATTTCCAGCTCTCTCCAGAGCGTCTTATAAGGAAAAGCTTTTGTTCCGTCCATGTGTGGTTTTAGCGGGAAAACTGAGATCAGTGACTTACGCCTTTGGGTTGGTCCTGCTGACGGGGCCTGACCTCTGATGAAGGGCTGAATATTGACCAAAATAAATGGAACATGAATTAAATAAAGAGCCACAGTTTTAATCAGACTGCCAACCCAGTTCCAGTGTGTGCAAACTGGATCTGAAACACATCTGAAGATGGTTTGACATGTGATCCAATCAGACTGTTACAGATGCAGTTCAATCTGAACAATGGTGTCACAGCTATGGACATCAGGCAGAGCACCAAAGCCTTCTCCCTCACAGAGTTTGTCTGATGCAACATAAGGGTTCTAAACTGGGACTTAGCTGGACGAATGTTCGAGGGGGCGGGGGGCGGTGGGGGGGTGCTGCCAATCAGGAATTCCCAACCAGACTGTGTTCCTCTGTCTATCTAGGTAGAGACAGACCTGCGAGTTCTCCCATTGGTTAGGCCCTCAAGATCTGGACAGATGCCTAACACATCAACTTAACCACCAACATCAGTGACAGACAAACCAACCAATCACATTCTAGGATTAATGGTGGGTGGGACCATTTGTGAAAAGAAACATAAACATCACTCTAGATCCTCTAGAGGTTCTAGATACTTGACTGACTGAATATATAATATGGCTAATTAACTGTAGATTAAGATTGAGAGGTGCAGGTGAGCCGTGATGGTAAAGAGGGGTCTGTCTGTGGTGGGTGAAGGAAGGAGTTTGGTCCAGGTGTATGTTGGAGAGGGTCTGTATTAGTTCAGGGGTATGTTGGAGTGTTCTGACCGTCTCGGGGGAAGAAGCTGTTGCAGAGTCTGGAGCTGGTGGAACGAATGCTCCGGTACCTTAAGCCAGAGGGCAGGAGGGTGCAGGGTCCATGACGGGTGTGAGGGATCTGCCATGATGCTGCTAGCCATGGGGATACACCGCTTGTCGTAGGATGCATGGACTGTGGGTTTGCCCCACTGAGACAGCACAGACGCCTCCAGGTAGGTCCAGTTCCTTTGTATTTACATTCAGGAGATGTCTATATAACACACAAAGAGGAGTGACTCCTGCGGCTCCCCCTGACCCCAGTCAGCCTCAGGCAATCACTGGACAACAAGCACGGCTACAAACAACCTTAAACCATGGGTGGTGAGGTCACATAGACACATCCCATACACACAGCTTCTCTATCAAGCTGACCCCTCATGACCTCCCAGCACAGTCCTTCAATACTCCAAGCTCCTCCCATAATTAACCGAGGATGTACCACCGATGGAGTACATCGAAGGTCCTGTCGAAGGTGCAGTGAGTGTGTTGTTTAAGTTAGCTGCTAGCTGGGTGCTAATGTATTGCTAAAAGTAAATGGGAGTCTATGGGAGGAACGAGGGATGAATAATTGACACATAGAGGAGAGAGGGTCAGTATGTCTGTGAATTAGAGTTTGGGAATCTGTCCCGAGTGAGTATGTGTAGGTTAAAGGAGACAGCAGGGTTTGAATGGGGATTAAAATGAATGGGGGTCTATGGTGACTCGGGGGTCTGCCCTGACAGCATGTGAACTGTGTCTGTAGGCGGAGCTGAGGTACAGTAGATGGGCGTGTACTTTTCCACCCCATTTATTCCTAATGGGAATTTAACTTCTTATAAAAACCGTACGTCCAATCAAACAGATGGATACGAGCACACCTTTCCCAATCAGACTGAACATTCCAGAGCTGGAACAGGGTCAGTCTGGAAAACCACAGGGAAGGGCTAGTGGACAACACAAACCTTACCTAGTTAGAGGACATACAACAAATGTGTACGAAGAAGGAGAAGAAGGAGGAGATGAAGGAGAAGGAGGAGAAGGAGGAGATGAAGAAGGAGAGGAAGATAAAGAAGAAGGAGATGAAGGAGAAGAAGAAGAAGAAGGAGAATGAGATGAAGAAGAAGGAGATGAAGGAGAAGAAGAAGAAGGAGAAGGAGAAGAAGGAGGAGATGAAGAAGGAGAGGAAGATAAAGAAGAAGGAGATGAAGGAGAAGAAGAAGAAGAAGAAGGAGTAGGAGATGAAGAAGAAGGAGATGAAGGAGGAGAAGGAGAAGGAGATAAAGGAGGAGAATGAGATGGAGAAGAAGAAGAAGATGGAGAAGTAGTAGACGTAGAAGAAGACGTTGGATACCAGTAGATAACAGCAGAGCGGTGAATTCTAATGATGGTGAGCGTGAACCCTTACAGATCTGGTTTGATGGCCGTGTCTCCTCAGTGTTCTCCCGGTGAGAGTTAGTAACCAGCTTTAAGGTTCTCCGTACTCCTATCCCAGCTTTAACGGCGTTCCCCATCCTGGATTCCCTGTGGATCCCCACGGATCCTAGAAGACCCACTCAGCAGCTCCCTCATTCCAACAGGAGCTTAACGTGAGCACATGAGCCTTCTTACCCTTGGTGCCTTGACCTGGCCAGACCGCAGTGTCCTGTAGGAGGTTTGGAGGTAAGTCTGCTGCCAGTGACAGATCACACATAAATAAATAAATAAATAAATAAATAAATAAATAAATAAATAAATGATTAGTGTACAACCTTAATACTCCCTCAGTGAGTCCATCACTGCAGTCAGATTTGGGCCGTGGTGTTTCAGAAGGCTTGTGGCTCTGCATGAACAGCCTTAATAAATGACCCACAGTAATCAGGAAGGGATTTTGGACATTAAAGGCTGTCCAGGGTCCTGCAGGCTGTGGCACAGTAATCTGTGTGAATCAGAGCAGCGGGCTCCTCAGGGCTTTACAGAAATGCTTAATCTCAAACTTTAGAGTTTTAGGGGACCATCGGAAATCAAACGTTCCAATTATATTCGGAGCGCTGCAATGAACAATTGCCCTGTGTACCTCTGCATTTAGATGCTAATCCTCGGATCCAATAAGAGGCCTGCGTTGGGAGCTGTAATTTTGCGGATTGACGTCTTTTCTGGGGGGAGACTGCGGCTATACGAAATGAAAGATCAAAAATAGAAGCCGTCCTCAAAGAGATAAACAAAAGCCCCGTGAACGCAGACGCCGGCGAGAGCCACGGCTCATGATGCGTGATTGAAAGATAGCAGCGATTGTGGTGACAACAATAATTTGCGTCAGATTTGGCTCGCTTTCTGAAATCTCTGGTTTGCGGTTAGCTGTGTAATCACAGACTGTGTGAATACAGCTGTCGTGCTCCGCGGCTCACTCAGTACAGTGTGTGCTTCGGTGCCGCCATTCACGCGTCTGAAAGGCCCCGAATCGATGAGCAGCTTCTTCTGTTTGTAAGAGCTGAGCTATTTTCTGTTCCACCGCAGACATACTGCATCAGCCTCGGAGTTACGTCTTATTGGTCGAGAACGTGCCATGCTGCATTAAGCTCCTGAAAAGATCACATCAGTTCCAGATTAATGCCGTTCCACAGACACTCTCCCATCAGAAAAGGCAGAACCGTGGCTTTAAAGTGGCGGCGCTTGTCACCAGAGCGTTACCGCGACGGTACAGCCATCGTAGCTCTAGGCTGGAGTACTGAGAGGTGTCAGGTGGGTGATCGACTGCCCCTATGAGGACCACCGTGCAGGTATTCCCTGACCAAATACACCTGTTCCGGCTCATCGACTATTTATCCAGCTTTCCGTGAGGCACGTCAACCTTCCCCAAATTCCCTCTTCCTCATCACAGCCCCTGCTCATAAGTCTGAGCCAATGTGGGACCGAAATTTGGTTCTAAATGTGTCAGGCTCTGGAAACGTTGTTGAGGTGGGGTTTAGGTTTTCTGTAAAGGCCTACTGGGCCTAAATGAATGGCCCATAATAGGATGGTAAAACATCTGGTTAGCCGTCTGGTTACCTTGATTTGCATTAAAATTGAAGTATGTCTTCTCCTGTGCTATTACTATTCTAGAGGCATACGGTTTTGATTTGACAGCAGTGATCTGAACTTTAAACACCAATATATCATTCAATAAATATTAGATTACCAGTAACAGCTGGGACTGGATCGGGCATGTACTGGACGAGGTTCTGGATGTGGCCACATCAGTGTTCAGACACTCTCACACCAAAGAATTGGGTCCAGATGTGGTGGATGCCTTCCCTGGCACAGTTCCGAGGAGAATTCCCTGTAGGCTGGGATTGTATCCACTGCTGGTAGACCCGTATGACCGTACGCTTCCATACACCTGCAGATTCAGCTACTTCCTTCACACTATGGTCTTTGGCCACGCCCACATGCAGTCACTCCTTTTAGCCAATCATTAACATCTGCTCTGGAGCCATTTTCCACACATGGAACGAGACATTCCCTGCACTGTAGCACCTCTTCCCAATCTATGGATCCCGTCACTCACACCCGGCAGGGCTTTATAGCTCCATCATCCACATACAGCACCACCTGCAGGAGCCTGAAGGTACTACCACCTTAAACATGCAAGGTGACGTGTAATATACAGACAGTGAACAGATTATTTACAGATATATATCGCTATACAAGCAACGTGCGTATGGAGAACTGGGGAAGGAATGGTGGTGTGTAATTTAAACTGGGCTGAAATGGTGGTGTATGCTTGAGTCACAGATGGAGCTTTAGTGTGACCACCACTCCTGGAGCGATGCCCCACCAATGCTTGTGGTATTTTGAGAAGTGAGGTCAGGCCACCTCAAAAAGCACTCCGGTGATTTTCACCCCATCACTTGGGCCACCCGTGGGCCTCCATAGTTCCTATAGGAACCAAACTTCCAGTGGTGTAACTTCTATTGTTCAGCATGTCTCCAGTGTATGTGTATGTTCAGGTGCTGTTCAGCATGCTCTGTTAAAGTCTAAAGGTGTATATAGAGTATACTGCCCGTACGAGCCTTCCCCCCATTTGATTTGCCTTGACCTCCTTTTCCGTCTTTGGCGCCCGTCCTCAGGGTTATCCAGGGACGTGCAGTCCGAATGATGGCCTTGGCTTTTCAGAAGTAGTTAAACAAGCAGGCTTCGCATGACTCGTTTGGGCCAGCGCTTATTTTGCATCACTAATAAGGTGCTAAGCATTTCTGCTGTGCAGAAGACATCAGGCAATTAGTGAGAGGCAGGTGTTAATTGGCCTCTGCTAACAAGGGGGGCTGGAGACTGGGCTGCTTGGCCCTTTGTGGGTCCGTAGCTCAGGCTTTGATCTGACGTCTGATTCGTCACATCAAAGCCTGCTACCAGGGCACTTTTAGACCTCCTGACCTGCTCTGGGTAGAGGAAGAAAGAGCAGGGCGCGGAGTGAGGGACAACAGCTAGTCGAGTTCAGATACTGTATGTTTATCGTCTATACGCAGGTGATGGTGTGTTTACCAGGTACATCGGATGCACTTTGCAGGTGTACAGCTGCTCATGATTTAAAAGACCCCCTCTCCTCCTCCGTCAGTGGAAGGGGACCACCAAAGACCCATTGCTTACTAGTCATTATTTGAGTGGGGAACCACTCTCAGTACAGCAGTGACGGTCACATGGAGGCAGCCATGTTTACCTGTGTATAGGTGGTATATGAACCGTATAGAGGAAGTCTGGGTGGGTAGGTTTGACATCATGAGACATGCATCTGAAGGAAGGTTTCGTGCTCGGCTGCGTATGTGACTGTCACACCTTGAATGCCGGTGTGGGTGGAGTGCTCCAACAGGGGCACTAACATGAGCCCCATGAACCCCCTTACTAATGGATCACTCCAGTAGGGTCCACTCTATAAGCTCAGCTAAAACCAAGCCTAGGCCTGTTCTCCCATCCTAACACACATTTCCAGTGGCCTATGTAGGAATCCTAAGTCCTCTCCGCTGTTAGTGGACCATTTGAGAGTCCAGCAGCGGCACCTGTAGAAGGCGGTGGTGTGTACCATGCTAGCACAGTGTGATACTGTGTTGTTGCAGAGAGTATGAGGGACTGTATATGAACTACTGAACCACTTAAAGCAGAGACAGAGCTAGGGCCGCTCTGTCACAGTGACACAAGCAGAGACGCTGTACCGGACTGACCGTATGCGGTCATCCTGTTGCGTGTGCTTCCTGTCTGACTCGTGCTGTTGTGTTGGTAGCGTCCTCTGCAGTGAGGAATGTCTCACAGAAGAGTCCAAAAGCAATTCCAGCAGTTGGAGGAGTTGTAGAGGGGTCACGTCACAGGGCTCCAGGAAGCTGGGTGGTCTTATCGACGCATTGTGTGCCATTCGGGACGTGCAGATTTACAGTCGCGTGCGGTTGGTGGTAGTGGATAGAAGAGTGCACACACCAGTGACATGAAGGATGTGGGAGACCTACACAAACCACAGAGACGGAGATGGACCGATGGATTGTCCAACATGCTGCAGCCTCTTGATGCCTCAGTATCCACTATACACTCACTCAGCTGGAGCATCACCTGAAACACACCTGTATTTATCCCAGACCGTTCTAGATAGTTCCAGAAGCTACTTGAAGTCTACTCAGCACTGAATGTATCTCAGATGTGCTGGAGAACAGAGAACCCTTCAGAACATCATCGTCCTGAACACAGCAGTAAAGTTTATGGGGACCGAGCGCCATGTACTGCTCATATTAGGCCTGAGAAGTGAAGACGACTCGCTCAGCACCCGGGTACAAGAACAAAACCAATTTCACCTAGTGTTCTAGGAGCACAACCTACAGAAATACAAAGCTCCAGGATGTGTGTTTGGGCCTGATGTCATCTCCAGTCCTGTGAGAGTAGGCGCTGGGTGCCTGTACCTATGGCTTTAACGAGGAGATGCTAAGGTGGATCCAACTGAAGCCAATCAGCTTTGGATCTGGAGCTCTAAAGCCGGAGAGATCTCTTCTGTGAAACTGCACGCATATTTTTGCAGCATGCAGCGGGAGCTCTATAAACACATCCAATCAGGTCTTATGTGGCCGTATTAGAGGACTGATTTACAGCGCCGCTGAGGCGAAAGACACAGAGCAGGGAGAATGTATTAAACTGGAGTCGAGGCGGCCTTAAAAGCCCAGTCTCCTGCTGGGTGGAGCTTTGTCATGAGTTCTATTGTACAGCTTATTCACAAATGCTCCACAAAGCCAACACACAGAGCGTTAAGTATTTCCGTCTGATTGTAGAAGGAGCTTAAGCAGAGGTATATTATCATATTCATAAAGAAATGAGTTCTGGCTCTGAAATCTGGCTGAGTCATGTTCGAGGCCTGCAGCAGTTTAACGCTGGCCATTCCCAAAGAGGTTATAAGGACATAACGGATCCTCTGAGCCCACAGACCCCAGCCGCCCCTGTCCCCACCTCAGACATCTCAGCCAGAACCATCTGTCCTGATCTTAGCCAGAACCATCTAGTCCAAGAACTAAACCGGTCACACCTGCAGCGCCTCCTAGAACTTACTCCGACCGTATGGGCTGATACAATTTCACTAGCCTTTGCCCGTGTATGTACTTACACTTTACCTGGAGCCTCTGGAGTGGAACACCTGAGCTGTATATTAGCTACACTGGAACATCTGTACTGTACGGCGTATGGTTGTTTGTTTACCTGAGCTGCTGTGCGCACCACCTGCACTGTACGCTTAGACTATACATCTGCTGTTTACTAACACTTACCAATTTGCACACCTCAACACACGGTACTGTGACAACATGCACACTAAACACCTACAGTGCCTTGCAAAAGTATTCCTCCCCCTTGGCTTTTTTGTTTACTAAACTACATGTATTTATTTATTTATTTATTTATTTTTATCTGAATAACATGTGATGCATCTGCACAAAACAGTCAAAGCTGGTAAAGTGAAATGGGAGAAGAGATTCTCATCCTCTCTGTGTTTGCCTTCAGGAAATGAAGCGGTCCCTGATTTTCCAGATCTCAGCAGAGAGAAGAGCCTATTGTTGAGAAGGCTCTCACAACCTTCCTGGCCTTGGTCCTGCACCCCTTGTAGTAGATGGTCTGCAGCTCAGGAGGACCGGTCCGAACGATGTGCTCAGCTGAACGCACCACCATCTGGAAAGCCTGTCTGTCCTGCTTAGAGCTGTTTCCAGACCAGGCTGTGATGTTCCCTGTGAGGATGCTTTCAGTGGTGTGTGGTTCCCTATCACCTTGGAGGGCAGCCTGAGACCCCTTTCCATCTGAGATGGTCGAGATGCTGACGGTCCTTCTTCACCAGGGAGTTAATGTGGGGAACCATGAGAGGTCCTGTGAGGCCTCGTCTTCCCACTGATCCAGACAGGCTGCTCTCCTGCTCTGTGCTGCCGTGCTCTACAGCTCCTTCATGGTACCGCTGAGGAGGAGGTGTCAGTATATCGTGACTGGTAATGTGTTCTGAGTGTAGATTAATGCACCACGTTATTAAAAAGACTTTGAATGTGATTTGATAAGATTCCTGTGACTCAGGGTCTCAGTGGAGCTTATTGTTTTATTACAGAATTAGAATCACGACGGAGGGTCCGCCGTCTGTCCCTGGCCTTATACGTCTCAGGTCTCCGAGTAAAACTTCAGGTGAGGAGCCGGGACAAAGGCGAGATTGTCATTCTGATGAGGAGCAGCCACCGCTTCAACTCCAATCATTTCAGTGACACTGGAGGGCACTTGCTGCTCAAACAATGCCAATGCCAAAGTCATGTCACTTAAAGTGCGGCGGAATCGCCATGGGACGGGAGTTTGCCAAGGTTGCAAAATTCATTTAGAGGGAAAGTTAGAGGGTGAAGTAAATATGGCGGAATTGTTCTACTGGAAACGGAGGCGGTGTTATATCAGCCTGCAGTTTGGGTGGAGGATTCATTAACCAGCGAGCTGTCTAAAGCGGTCTAGCTGTTTTAGAGAATGCAGGGAGCTAGATATCTTTAAATACGTTCCTGAACATGTGCGGAACACATCCATAGGGCAAAGATCTTAGAAATCAAATATCATCATCTAATATGTTTACCGATATCTGTAGAGGCCACTGTGTGTGAATATCTGATGAAGCTGGTTTATGTGGACTGATGGAGAAGACCCAGTAAGAAGCGACCAGCAGGATCTGTGGTTCTGCAGGATAAATGGAGGTGGGTTCTAGCTTTTGTGTCGTAAGGTGTTTAATTATTAAACTCTCCTAAAAGCGTTCATAAACTCATTATAACAGGACTTTTATTATGAAGTGGTACTATAGTTTTGATTCCAGCAAAAAACTAAAGCCTTCCAGCTGTTTGTTTGTTTTGGCCCCCTGGTTAAATCATGTTGTGTTGCTGATAGAAAGTTCACCTTCTACATGTCTATGTGCTGGATATAAGATATCATGGGGGCATTAATGTGGCTTACGTCAAAGTTATGTTATATTTTGTATGAGCTTTATTTGAATATGTTAGACGTACTAAAGACCGGCGTTATGGAGACGGGAGATGGACCCAGGTGCAGATCTGGGCCTTGATCTGGATGAAAATTTTACCAGGTGAAACAGTTCCATTCTATTCCTCCCTCTGATTGGCTGATATAACTCTGTGTCTGAAACCACACAATCTTCCCTACCTACCTACCTACCCACCTTACCTATCTACCTACCTACACTCCTACATACAGTACATACCTACCCACCTTACCTACCTACCTACCTACACCCCTACATATAGTACATACCTACCTATCTACCTACCTACCTACCTACCCACCTTACCTACCTACCTACCTACCCACCTTACCTATCTACCTTCCTACACCCCTACATACAGTACATACCTACCGACCTATCTACCTACCTACCTACCTACCCACCTACCTACCTTACCTACCTACCTATCTACCTACCTACCTACCTACCCACCTTACCTATCTACCTACCTACAACCCTACATACAGTACATACCTACCTACCTACCTACCTACCTTACCTATCTACCTTCCTACACCCCTACATACATTACATACCTACCTATATACCTACCTACCTACCTATCTACCTACCTACCTACCTACCTACCTACCTACCTACCTACCTTCCCTACCTTCCCTACCTACCTACCTACCTACCTTCCCTACCTTCCCTACCTACCTACCTACCTACCTATCTACCTACCTACCTACTTACCTCTCTACCTACCTACCTACCTACCTACCTACCTACCTACCTACCTAGTAATAACAGGTGGAACATGGTACACCATTGTAGCTCTTGTACAGTTATACAGTGCTGTGCTTCAGTGGGTTACGTGTGTATGTGGTGGAGTAACACAGCCAGTCACAGTACGGGGTCACTGTGGTATAATTCACGCCTAAATTAGTTTTGAATTTTGGACGTATTGATGCAAAACTTTCTGAGAATTAAATAAACTGTCTCTGTTTGTCAGTGTAAACCCGGTGGGCAATATGGAGAGCTTATTATCTTGTCAGGCATAGCAACAATGACCAAGACAGCGAGCGCTGTGTGTTTGTTCTGTTTCCTGAAGGAATGAGCTGTGTGGTAAACTATTGGTTCAGGGCAAATATGTAAATTTCTAGAAATGACTGTGTCTTATTAATTCCATTATTTAATTTATAGCATGCCTATTTTAAACTCAGTCAGCTGGAAGATCTCACAGCACTTTCACAGTGACAAGAAAAATGAATTAATTAATTTATAAAACGTAATCTGAGTCATATATATATTATCTAGTCAAGAAAAGACAAACACACATGTGCTAAAGCTAATAATACATCAACAACAGTAACCTTCCATATGTTTACTGTGCACACTAATTAAACCGGCTGAACCGCCTTTGAGAGTAATGACCTTAAGCGAGTGCTTCCAGTATCTGTGGATCAGACGTGAGCTATGTAGAAGAGAAATGCTGGACCACTCTTCAGAGTCTCCAGAGTCTTCATTCACGGGCTCTTTATTGGGTTATAGTCTGACTGGGCCACTCCAATAAGCTGATTCTGTTGTGATTGACAGCCTACAGATATCCACCCCAGCATGATCCCGTGGATACATTAATCACCTTGGGAGTCCGTTCCTTCTCTCAGTGATGGCGTTTGGTTAAGGAAGGGTTGCTCCCTCCTCCATGCTGGGGGTGATGGGTGGCTATGCAGTGCCCAGGTTATCACATGTGCTCTGAGAGGAATTCCACCTTAGTGTAGTCCTTCCAACTCAGCCAGTTCCCTGTGCTGTCACTCTGGGCTTTTTACCTTCACTGGAGATTCTGTAGTGTGCCTTTGGTGTGCCATTGATCTTGGCTGGGCACCCACTTCTAGCGAAAGTAGACACAGTATGAAATCCATCTATCTCCATTTATAGACTGTTTGCCTAACCGTAGACCGGTGAATACATAAACTGTCTGAGATTACTTTGTAGCCTTTTCCAGCTTTATTTAAAATCAGTCCGCAGCGGGCATGAACTCCTCATCACAAAACAGCTGCACCCAGAAGGAGTCCACCCACAGAACTGAACCTTGGTGTGGGGGTGTGGCATCTCTGTACCTGATTGACCCAACAGCTATTACAGACCTCCAGCGAGCAGTGGTGTCCTCCACGAGTCCTCCTGTTAGTGCAGCACCATCAGCAGACGGCTGCACCACGCAGGACTACATGCACACAGACCGTTACCACGACTGTCCTTAACACCACGTCACCGTCACCAAAGACTGCAGTGGTGTCGTACCAGACTGTCATGGAGTGACTCAGAATGGCAGCGGGTCATCTTCAGTGACGAGTCCCGCTTTAGTCTTGGTGGAGACGCCCAACGAATCCGTGTGTGGAGGCACAGTGGTCAGCACCAAGATGAAATGGTCTTGCTCGTCACACACGTCCAGAAGGCCTGGTGTCCCTCCACCTCCACCCCTACCGCACCATCTGCGGGAACTGTGTGAGGATGTTCAAGCTGCATGGGATGGATTATCACAGGACTCCATTAGGAACCTCTACAGCTCCATACCGAGACGTCTGGCGTGTTGGGTTAGCGAACACGGCGGCCCGACGCCATACTGAGAGACAGACTTCTGTATGTGTAGCTCAATAAATATTTTCGTTAATATGTGTACAGATATCATACACGGTGTACATCACGCAGTATGGATAATAATACTGGTCCTCATTCAGAAGTGATGCATGGAATCAGCAGTGTATCGAGTGCTAGGTGATCACATGCCTTATAAATACACGTGTATGTTTGAACCAGCACTGATCACCTGCTGAGCAGAGGAACCCTCCCACATGATCTGCTACAACATGCTTCATAACCAGTGTGCATGGTCAGAGCACACTGCTCTTATGAAGACGTCTCCCAGTGAATCCACCGCTCGCGGTAACGCCGCACGTTGTCCTAATGTATCATTTCTGACAGACGATTCCGGGTTTTATTCATGTAAGTCTTCACTAATACAGAAACACAGGGGGAATCACAGATTAAAGAAGCTGCGCGTCAGCTGCGGTTATGAGTGCCAGTGTTGCAAGTAATCCCACCATGCCTGGCATGCTAATGTGCTTGTGTGTCAAATCGTGTTCTTTGCCTCGTCTCTTGTCTCCCTGAGATTGGCATGAATAGGATTAGAGGAGATTAAACAACAATGTAGGTTTAGGTTACAATTCCTGATGGTGTGAGGCCTCTGCTTCTCCCAGAGGACCTTCCGTAGACCTTCGGAGCACATGTTGGTTCATTACGCACGGATACGAAGGATTCTCCTTTGCAAAGTAATCAGTACATCGCTAGACAGACGTGCCAGATTAGTGGGTGCATGCATGACTGCACAAGTTGTCCACACCTTGGTGTGTTTAAGGTGGTAGTACTTTCAGGCTCCGGCAGGTGGCGCTGCACGAGGATGATGGGGCTATAAACACCTGTGGGGTGTGAGTGACGGGATCCATAGATTGGGAAGAGGTGCTACAGTGCAGGGAATGTCTCGTTCCATGTGTGGAAAATGGCTCCAGAGCAGATGTTAATGATTGGCTAAAAGGAGGGACTGCATGTGGGCGTGGCCAAAGACCGTAGTGTGAAGGAAGTAGCTGAATCTGCAGGTGTATGGAAGCGTACGGTCATACGGGTCTCACATACCAATCTATAGGCTGGTTCCCTGAACGGCACCAAGGTTCTAAGAAGCCTGTACAGAACCAGGGTTCTTTTGCTCAAAAAGGGCTATAAAAGATCCACCACAGGAAAGAGACAGCTCAGGAAGCCACCACAGGAGTGGTATGTGAGGTGGGCATGATGGGGGTGGGCATCGTGGGACCATCTGTACGGTGCTCTCCATGGAGATGTTTATCCTGTAGGCTAGAAGAACAAACGCCACAAGGGAGACACTGATGTCTATGTGCTTGTTCTCCGCTTGATGGAACGTAGTTGGTGCTCAAACACAAAATCTGGAGGTGTGGCCTAACACACGCTGTCACCAACCTGAATTAATAAACTAATGTTATTGATAAAATCTAAACGTGTGGATACATAGATTTCGTTCCCCCTCAAATGTAGCGCGTGCGGCTGGGTAATGTGCGGTATGTGTCCGGAGTCCTGCGAAGGGAGACAGCAGAGACTCTGGTATAACCCCCTCAGCCTGGGCTTTATAGCCCACCCTACCTCTCAGATCCATAAAGGTCCAGCTCCTGGTTTGTTTCTCTCTCTGGTTTTACAGGGCTCTCAGACTCCTCCATGTCACTCCTCCCACCTTAGCCATCCCTCGGTTCCCCACCTTCAGAGCTTATGTCCTAGATTGGGGTTACCTCATTCATTCCAGCTACGTTCAGGTGCATGACGCGGTGTTGACGCAGGTATGCCCAGAGTTTGTATAGTGCAGAAGAGTAATCCTACACTGTCCATGCCCAATGCCGAGTGCCAGCCAAAGGGGTATAAATCCACCCAGCGTTGGGCACTGCAGAAGTGGAACTGCATTCACTATTGAACTGTACTGACATGAGTTTATTTATCCCCAGTTATTTCCCGGTTAGAGCGCTAACCACAAAACATCAAAGAATTATTATAATATAACACAGAATAAAATACACATGGAACTTTCACTGCAAGGCAAAAATAAAATGAGAAATCATTCAATCCATCAATCATTTAATTATCAACCTTCTATCATCAATCATCACTCTGAAGCACAGTGAGGGTGACCCTCGTCTTCATTTAAGACCAACATTTACATCCTGAGGGACTGAAAAGAAACTAAAATAGATTTTAATCTGGAAACTAAATTAAAAGAAAAACTGTATAGAACAAAATAAACTCAAACAGGTAAAATAATTCAGAGAACAATTAAGATTTATTAACAACAAATAAAAAATAAATACACGTTTTGCAACATAAAAAAGATAAATATAATAAATATACTAAAATTAACACAGGCAAATAAAAACATTATTAAAAAGTAGTTTTAAAAGAACAGGTTGAATAACTTTTGGGCAAATAAAAATAAGAATAACTAATTAAGATTGAGAAGAATTATATTAAGAATAATTAATAAGTAAATAAATTAAGACATAATTAAATAAAATAATAAATAATAAATGGGTATGAATGATATTAAATAAACAGAATAAGAAAGTAATTAAATAAAAAGTTAATAATAAAGTAGTTAAATAAATAAATAAATAAATAAAAAGATATATACACCTGTATATATATTTATATAAAATATTTTCCTGGTACCTGCCCGGTGATCCAGTCTGATTATGATTTATGGTTATTAGTGAGGTGGTATATGCTGGCTTATGACCGGAGAGTGTTGTATGAAGGGAGATGAGCCGGTGTGTTTCCCGCTGTGCTGTTCCAGGAGGCGTGTAGCGTTAGTACCTCAGCAGTAAAGGGTTAACTGTTTCATATGTGACGTAGCAGAACCAGGCCTTATCACTGTTAGGACCTGTTTGTTGGCCGTACGATGTTAAGCCTGGTGCTATGAGCCGCGTCTCCGCCTGCCAGCTCTGTAAGCGATGCTCTCCTGGTGTCTGACAGTACGGTAACCCAGATTCACAGGAAATGCAATGAATGGTTCTCCTGGGTCACAGTTACCAGGGGCTTTAGAAGAGCAGGAGCCCGGGACTTCAGCTCCGCAGGAGGGCCTGCGTAACACCCAGGCATGTGATATACCCCACTCAGAGGGGTCTGCTGGACTGCAGGTATAAACAGCAATGCTGTAAAGACCCCTGGCATCCAGCGTGGGTTCTTCTGAGAGGAGGACACACTGGAGCTTTCAGGATACGGATACATGGTTGGCATGTGCAGACGGCTCCAGCGTAACGTTCAGTAATAGTTCATAGTAATAGATAAGATAGATAGATATACTGTAGATTATAATAGATAGATAGATACTTTATTGATCCCGAAGGAAATTTAGCAAATTACTGTGTTTATAAATGGGAATTCTTCATCCAGGGAGATTTGTTATTCACTCCTTGCTAGCCTGACTGTGTCCCCAGCTCAGATCTGCCGCAGGTAGCTACGAGTGCTGGAGCCAGACGTGCTGTATTTTGAGGAACCGTTATTAAATTCTGTGTCATATACAGACGTACAGGTCGGTGAATTCACCTACATGTTAATATCATGAGTATTAGATCAGGCTCCTCCCACAAATGCATGCTATCTTAGCCGCTGATGCTAGCTCGGACTTCTAGACAAGACCTGGAGTTCAGCATGTAGCTCCTCCCCCTCCCGCTGAGCTGTGCGTGAGAACTATCGCCCCCTGCTGCTCGTAGTCTGGAACTGTGTCGAGCCACTGTATTTATTTCCCCTTTACAGGGCCAGGGCTGTTTCTTTTCCTCCTTCTTCTACGTCCTTTTTACCTTCCTTCCTTTATTTTTTCACCCTTCTGTCAGTCTTTATTTCATTAAATCTGTCGTTCTCCCTTCCTCTCTTTCTTTATCCCCCCCTCCCTCTCAGGTATGTGCGAGTCTGTGTGCTGGCCGCTGGAGCGGTGAGGATTTATGGCTGCTGAAAGTGAAGCTGTCATGTCGTGCTGGTGTTTGCCATCGTCCCCCCGCTCTCTCTTTCTGCTGAGGCTGAGTTTGTTTTGGAGCCGAGCGCTACTGCATCCTAATGAAGGGCAAACAGCAGATGGGAGAGACCACACCACACCCTTCGGAGACACGGAGAAGATGAAACCCCAGCCACAGCTACCAGTGGCTCAGACAGGAGCGGAATGGCGAAGGCGAGCAACAGGGTCAGTGCAATGTCATGCGTGGCAGTGCTGCAGCATGGGGCATTAAAGAAAAGCTCGGCAGGGTGATTAACTAACCTCCACATGACACAGCAGCAATTCATTTTTTACGGCCCAAACCGTATGATTCCCGTTCCGTTCTATCTCTCTGACGGCCCGCGGCACCGTGGGATATTTTGCCTGCGCCTGAAATAAAAGTGCAGCCAGCCAAAAAGGGCTCTATCAATCTGGCGCTGTCACATTGATTTACATTTTACTGACAGAGCGGCAATTTATGACTTGTGGAAATCCAAGATTTTCCACCCCTCCCTCTCTCTCCCACCCCACCAGGCCTGGCCTTCCTCCTTCCTGTGCACTTCTGAATCCATCACAGATGATGTAAAGAATCACGGCGGAGGGGGGCTGCTGTCTGAGGGGCCTCCATTGATCATCGCTCATCAGCTGCCTGACACGTCCTTTATCTTAATTAGCAGTTTGCAGAAGGGTGCTCACGTTCACTATCTCCGCCGCAGCTACCGCCGTCCCACACCTCCGCCAGAGTGCATCACACAAGCCGCGGAGTCTGAGTCATCGACCCTCGCCGACTGCCTGAAGAAGACTGGCGGTAAATATAGCGGGGTTTAAATAGCGTGCTCGTTCAAACAAGGGCTCTCAGGAAGCCTGTAGAGCTCAGGACAAAGCGGATCAGACGCCTCAGTCCTGCCTGTGAGATGAAGCAATCTTCCCGGAGAAACGGAGAGATCATAACGAGCAGGAAACACGGCAACCGAGCGAACACGAGTCACATGACCATGGAGCTGAAGCAGGAGTACACAGGCACTCTCTCCCTACTCTCCTCAGTGCTGCAGTGCTAGGAGATACGCGAGGAGGCCACCATGATGGTGCTGCTGTTGTGAGAAGAACACTCACATGGTCCGAACGGACAAACATGGCTGACTCTGCTGAGGCACATGGGAGGAGGTTCTGGGCCTCGCTGCGCTGCCTGCATGTGTGCTAGCTTCTAGTCAACTCAGGGTTCATGTGCATCCGCCTTTAACTACAGCTGTTTGAGTGTTTCAGCAGAAGTGTTAAGTGTTTAGGAGGAGTGTTGAGTGTTATAGGAGCAGTGTTGAGTGTTTAGGAGGAGTGTTGAGTGTTATAGGAGCAGTGTTGAGTGTTTAGGAGAAGTGTTGAGTGGTTTAGGGGAAGTGTTGAGTGTTTAGGAGCAGTGTTGGGTGTTAAAGGAGCAGTGTTGAGTGATTAGGAGAAGTGTTGAGTGTTATAGGAGCAGTGTTGAGTGATTAGGAGAAGTGTTGAGTGTTAAAGGAGCAGTGTTGAGTGATTAGGAGCAGTGTTGAGTGTTTTAGGAGCAGTGTTGAGTGTTTTAGGAAGAGTGTTGAGTGTTTAGGAGGAGTGTTGAGTGTTATAGGAGCAGTGTTGAGTGTTTTAGGGGAAGTGTTGAGTGATTAGGAACAGTGTTGGGTGTTAAAGGAGCAGTGTGGAGTGATTAGGTGAAGTGTTGAGTGTTAAAGGAGCAGTGTTGAGTGTTATAGGAGCAGTGTTGAGTGTTATAGGAGCAGTGCTGAGTGTTTAGGAGCAGTGCTGAGTGTTATAGGAGCAGTGCTGAGTGTTTAGCTGCAGTGTTGAGTGTTATAGGAGCAGTGCTGAGTGTTTAGGAGCAGTGCTGAGTGTTATAGGAGCAGTGCTGAGTGTTTAGGAGCAGTGTTGAGTGTTTAGGAGCAGTGTTGAGTGTTATAGGAGCAGTGCTGAGTGTTTAGGAGCAGTGTTGAGTGTTTAGGAGCAGTGTTGAGTGTTATAGGAGCAGTGCTGAGTGTTAATAGAGTGTTTGTTTAGCTGCAGTGTTGAGTGTTTAAGAGCAGTGTTGAGTGTTTAGGAGCAGTGTTGAGTGTTATAGGAGCAGTGCTGAGTGTTTAGGAGCAGTGCTGAGTGTTATAGGAGCAGTGCTGAGTGTTTAGCTGCAGTGCTGAGTGTTTAGGAGCAGTGCTGAGTGTTTAGGAGGAGTGTTGAGTGTTATAGGAGCAGTGCTGAGTGTTTAGGAGCAGTGCTGAGTGTTTAGGAGCAGTGTTTAGTGTTATAGGAGCAGTGTTGGGTGTTTAGGAGCAGTGTTGTGTTGTAGGAGCAGTGTTGGGTGTTTAGGAGCAGTGTTGTGTTGTAGGAGCAGTGTTGAGTGTTTAGGAGCAGTGTTGAGTGTTTAGGAGCAGTGTTGAGTGTTATAGGAGTGTTATGAGAACACTGTATAGTGTTAGCGGTTAGCAGGGAAGCTAGTTAGCTAAGCTCGAGGTTTAAGCCTGGACTGTCTGAGGCCTGAACACTTCTGCACCAATAGCTTTGATGTTGGAGAAACTCAGACCAGTACTCTCTCTCCACCTCGCTCATGATGGAGATGTTTAACCATGAGACCAGATCCTGCTGAATTGTGTTCTGGAATCCTTTAGGTTCCATGTTTATCCGTGCTACAATCCGTGTGCTTCCTGTGTTCTGCGAGGAATTCCATGGAATTTTGCCGGTTTGCCTATAGGTAGTCATAACTCCATATGGGATGCAGCACCACCTTTTGGCATGGGCCCTGTGTGTACTTTGGTCTGCTCAGTCGAGTGATTTCAGAGAGGAGGTGGATAAGATCTGGGTCTGAGTTCCGAGGTTCCTTTGATGTGTATGGATTTTGTGATTTTGGAATGTTTGTGGACCCACATGGTATAAATAGCCTAGCCAAGGTCGAATCCTTCTATCTGCCCCTGGGAGACTCTTACCTATAATTACCCAGGGTAAATTAATTAGCGCTGTGCTGTAATTGGTACAGGTGTATTGGGTATTGAGGAATCTCATTAAAAGCTGACACCGTTATTGGCTGACAAGTCTTACAGGTAGATAATGCAGGTGTCCCAGGTGTAGCCACTTCATGTTTAAAAAGCATGGTGGGGGGTCCAGCTTATTTGTAATGGCCTTAAAAGCTCTGAACGTTATTATGAAGAATTCCTGACAACTCTAACCGTTCATCTTGGTGCTGACCACGGTGTCTCCACACACGGATTCGTTGGGCGTCTCCACCAAGACTAAAGCGGGACTCGTCACTGAAGATGACCCGCTGCCATTCTGAGTCACTCCATGACAGTCTGGTACGACACCACTGCAGTCTTTGGTGACGGTGACGTGGTGTTAAGGACAGTCGTGGTAACGGTCTGTGTGCATGTAGTCCTGGAGGTCTGTAATGGTGGTGTTGGGTCAGTCAGCCCCGCCCTTGGTTACGTCACGTGTGGTCGAGTGTGAACCCCATGTGGGTTGATTGATTCCGGGTGCGGCTGTTCTTTTGATGATGTATATTTGTTCTGGACTTCAATAAGCCTTAACGGTGATTTCTCCAGTGGGTTGGTAGATGATTATATATTACATAGCTACTTATTAGGAGGAGATTTATTAAGAATAATTAAAATAATAACTTACAGATAATTACTCTGAACGTTATTGCTATGGTTTTGTTTGTTCTGGACCTCAAAAGAGAAAATGTCCAAGGTGCAGACTGGAGGCTGTCAACCCAGAGAGTAAATAACGACAAACAATAAATAATAAGGCTCCTCAGGGCTGACATTGTCCTCTCCCTAACAACCGGCAGAATGTCTCCTCTAATGTCTCCACGTCGTGGAAACCAGCCTCCTGATGTCCCTAAAAGGCTGAATTTGCTCCCATCCGGTGATTTAGAAAATTGCTCAGCCACCTGCCAGCACCACAACAACACGAGTCCCACATGCGAACCTCAGCGAGCTGAAGGAGCTCTATCTCGAGAATGTTCCGGAGTATATTCCGGAGTACGTCTGGAGTATTTCTGTCGGGGTCGTGTTATATGCCATTTCTGTACAATTGCAAATTTTGTGCAGCTCCCCAAACACCTGAGCCCCACAATCAGCAGTCTGCATCTAGTGTTTGATTAGCTGGCTAACGTGTGCTCAGAGCCTGAACAGAACTGAACCGCTGATTGGACTTCCCCCTGAGGAGGAAGCATTGTTCTGCAGATGGAAAGACTGGTAGACCACACAAACAGGATGCAGGATGTTCATCACATACCACTCCATCTGAATTCAAATTATGGACTGCATGCGTTTAAGAGAACCAGGGCGAGGGCTGGGGAACCGGGGGCCGGGGGCACAGGCAGTGAACGAATTAGTTAAATCAGTTTAAAGGAGCAATATGTAATTTTCTCAGTGATATATATATATATATATCTTCTCTGAGGAGTCGCAGCATGGGAGTCTCAAAACAACTTTCAAATGACCTGAAAACAAAGACTGTTCCCCGTCATGTTTTAGGGGAAGGATACAGAAAGCTCTCAGAGATTTCAGCTTAATAAGGTGCTGTGTTATTTGGGGCCGTTAAGGGCCATTATGCATGGAGGAAAAAGAACACAGCACTCCAAGAAAAACACCTGCTACCTACAGTAAAATCTGGTGGTGGTTCCATCATGCTGTGGGGCTGTGTGGCCAGTACAGGGACTGGGAATCTTGTTGAAGTTGAGGGACGCATGGATTCCAATCAATATCAGCAGATTCTGGAGACCAATGTCCAGGAATTAGTGACAAAGCTGAAGCTGCGCCAGGGCTGGATCTTCCAACAAGACAACGACCCTAAACACTGCTCAAAATCTACTAATACATTCATGCAGAGGAACAAGTACAACGTTCTGGAATGGCCATCTCAGTCCCCAGACCTGAATATTATTGAAAATCTGTGGGGTCACTTAAAGAGAGCTGTCCATGCTCGGAAACCATCAAACCTGAATGAACTAGAGATGTTCTGTAAAGAAGAACGGTCTAAAATACCTTCAGCCACAATCCAGACTCTCAGTAGAAGCTATAGGAAGCGTTTAGAGGCGGTTATTTCTGTGAAAGGAGGAGAGAGGTTTTTTTTGGTGCCCAAATTTATGTACCTGCCTACTTTTGTTTAGACAATTATTGCACACTTTCTGTAAATCATATAAACTTCATTTCACTTCTCAAATATCGCTGTGTTTGTCCCCTAAATGATATATTTAACGGATTTTTTTTTATCCAAACAATCAATGCTTTATAAAGGTAAATCAGGAAAATAAAAAATGCTGCCCAAACTTTCACACCCCACTGTATTTACAGTGATGTGAAAAAGTGTTTGCCCCCTTCATGATTTCTTATTTTTTTGCATGTTTGTCGCTCAAATATGTTTTCACACAGGGCCATGTAGGTTTGGTTTTTTGTAGGTTTTTTCTCCCATAATAATAAAAACCTTCATTTAAAAACTGCATTTTATGTTTACATCTGTTGTCTTCGACTAATATATAAATTTGTTTGATGATCTGAAACATTTATGAGTTACAAACATGCAAAAAGATAAGAAACCATGAAGGGGGCAAACACTTTTTCACAGTTGTAAGTGGTCTTTGTGCTGTTTTGTGCAGTTAAAGCTTTTAATGTAGTAGGGTATGTTCCCAGAGCGCTTCATTAGGTAACAGGAAACATTTTTAAATGACTAACACAATAACAGACATGTTGTTTAGAGAGGACCTACTGTATTCTACAGGGGACCTTTAATATACATTCCTGAAAATAATTCTGAAATAATTTGTCGATGTCTAATGAACACATTCTCAGGACTCAGGATTTAAACTCCATTTACAGACCCTTTAAAAGTTGACGAGTTTTCTGAACACACTAAATGTGTTAGCTGACCGTCTGAGGTGAGAGAACAACAGGGTTAACACTTACTCAGGATAAAACCCTAACCCCTCCACCAGCACCAGTACCAGCTGGGACCGGACTGGGCATGTACTGGACGAGGTTCTGGATGTAGCCCCATCAGTGTTCAGACACTCTCACATCAAAGAACTGGTCAGGTGGTCCAGATGTGGTGGAGGTCTTCCCTGGCACAGTTCCGAGGAGAATTCCCTGTAGACTTTGGCCACGCCCACATGCAGTCCCTCCTTTTAGCCAATCATTAACATCTGCTCTGGAGCCATTTTCCACACATGGAACGAGACATTCCCTGCACTGTACCACCTCTTCCCAATCTATGGATCCCATTACTCACACCCCGCAGGGATTTATAGCCCATCATCCCCGTGCAGCGCCACCTGCAGGACCCTGAAGGTAATACCACCTAAAACACACAGGGTGACTAATCGTTTTTACCTGGGGAGCTTATCAACAGTAACAGAATCCTGAACATTTAGTATTTGACAATGAAGAAACATCTGGCTGAGTCACAATCCCCCACTCCCGCCAGGCTTCGCGTATTCCCTGTTGATTGCCGAAGCTCCGGAGCCAACAGCTTAGGTATTTGGGACAGGCCTAGATTCCATTTAATAATCTGAGCTCTCGTTCGGGAGAGGTGCAGGGGTAAAGTTATCCCCTCATGGTTCCTCAAATCCGATCTAACATCAGAGTCTCGCAGCTTCTGATATTCCGGCCTCTCCAGTGTGTTCTAAGACTGCATAAGTCCATAAGTTAGAGATATTAAATAACTCCTACGTCCTTTGGGTTTAGAGGCTTGGGGGCCTGGATACACGGAGGAGGAATGACGAGTCAATCCATAGGGCCCGGTAACAGTGCGTGACAGCTGCTGATTCCATGTGTTGAGAGCGAGGCACTGAGAAAGGGAATTATTTGCATGACTCAGAATTCCATTGGGCTTTTCCTGTTTACGGTTCCAGGGCAATTCTCAGTGAGCCAGCTGGCAAGGTCTTGGTGTAAACACTGGAACACGAGCCCCGTCGTCGCTGGTCTGTTGTTCTTGGATTGACTGTGGTGTCTGGGAGAGAGCAGAAAGGCTGGGTCCTGTACCGGGACGTTCCGGACAGCTTGGAGCTGGTTTTCCTTTAGCTTGATTTTTATTGGTCAGATATTTTGACTGCTTGACCTGCGGACGTCTCTCTGTGGAGATGAAGTCCTTAATTGGACCTGTCCTAATCTAAACCCAGTCTGAAGGTTTGGTCGGAGTGATTGCTTGTTGGGGTCCAGTCTGAGATGCTTTGTGTTGGGTGTTGTAGCTGAGTGATGTGGTCTGGTCATTACCTGTTTAATTAAATCAGCTTACAGAGCCCAGCTTACAGAGGTCTGGGGACTGAGATGGCCATGGGAGTACTAAATGAAGGCTCTGATCAGTTTTATACACTACGGTAGAAATTACAGAGGTGCTTCAATTACATTCATTTTCTAGGAATTGTTAGGGGTGCCGATACTTGTGGAACAGGTGAATTTATGAAAAATAATGATTTCTCAGTCAGGGATTATTTTTTTAGTTATGAGTTATATTTTTTGAGATTATGCTTCGGCAATAATGTTTTTAAGCTTTTAATGAGGGGTGCCAATAATTGTGGACCTGTATGTGACACTACCAGTTGAAAGTTTAGACACGGCTACTCGTACCCCACGCCCTTATGTTTATCTTAATACTTCACTAAAGAATAAAAGGGAATTATGCAAAGGGCTTTACACAAGGCCGACGTTCCTGGATGCATGGCTGTCATCCATTCAGCTGCTGGAACTTTCCTCCAGGTTCTGTGTTTGATCCCGCTCGGAGTCATTCCTCTTTACTTTTTACAGAGAACCCATCATTAGGCCACAGATAACCGCACGCAGCACCGCCTGCTCACGGCTGATTGTGTGTTTTCATATGAATCATATGTCAGTTTTCCGTAAATCAGCCCGGAACAGTCCGAACACAAACACTCCTGACGAATCCGAAATTAGTTTGATGCTAGAAATTGATGACGTGATCAGCTGAGGTATAAAACTGAGCACAGATCAAACAGAGAGAGCATACTGGAGATGACCTCAAGGCGCTCCAGAACAATTCATCATTATTCATTCTGCTCCGACTTCGGAATTATCCACCACTTATTAATCAGACACCCACGCGACCCATGGGCCACGGACAGTCAGCACCACAATGCTGCCTCTTCCCAAAGACCCGTTTAATTTATGCTCTGTGCTCCTGGTGGGGCTGAAGAATACAAACCGCGTCTCACAGTGACATGTAGGAAATAGGGTTTTGTGGAGCCGGAGACGATAAATGCCAAAAGTTATACAGGAAGTCGCCGGATAGCTGGTTACCCACGGAGGAAGGGGTTTATGAGAGAGCAATCATGTCCACTGTTCCATGAAAACAGAGAAACAGCAAAATATTTATTCCCCAAAAACTCCTCCAGTCCGTTCCAGTCTGGTCTGGGTCACACGGGCCTGGTTCAGATATAATCAGTCATATCTCATAACAAACACTGCTGCATCACTGTCTCCCCCCCCCACCAATAAGGACCCGGACCACCGCCCTGCATAGGAACCTGCTGCAGTCGTCAACACACACACACCTCCAAGCAAACAAAGGTGCGCAGGTGTGTTTGTGAGGGCGCCAGATTCTGTGTGGGAAGTTTAATGGGGACCGGAATCAAAGGGATAACATGCTGCCCATTTCAGGAAATACCAGCTCGAATAAATTATCTGATTTAATAGTCACCAACATCCAGAAGGTTCTAAGTCAGACTTTAAGAGGAATAACTCAGTTCAAGTGCTAATTTATAAAATGCACGCTGGTTCCCTGGAGAGCACCAAGGTTCTACGAAGCCAGAACGGAACCAGTTCGAGAACTGGGGTTCTTTTGCTGGAAGAGGAGTCCGAGTGACAGTTTGTCCCATTGTAATTCCCCTCCCGTCCACTAAGAGTCAGTATTACAGGGGGCCTGTTTTCAGGTGGGAAAGTTGAACCGTGAGGAAGCAGGAGGCCTAATGGAAGTGGTTTCTCCATTCTCTCTGTTCTCTATAAACGAAAGCTTGTGGGTGTTTGTTCAGCCGGACTCTGGATGCTTGGACAAATCCTTCCATCCTACAGTTCCTAGGTTCTCTGGCTCACTGAGTGGGAAGTTCTCCAGGTGGGACTCTGGTAACATGGCTTGGCTTGCTGACTGCTGCTGGAGTATGACCCAGGTCCACGACAGTCACCCCGGTGAGAGCTGTTCAGCTGTTTATCTGGTTTGGTGTGTTTTGTTTGATCTGCTTTTGGTGGTTATTGGTGGACCTGAGGTATTAGTGGACCGTGTCCAACGCTCCTCTGGATGGCGCTCTGTTAGTTTAGAATCCTGAGAACCTGGTTCCACTAGTGTTGGTGTTTCCCAAAGTGATTTTTGTTGAGCCAGCGTTGTTAATCTCAAGTCAGCTTCCTACTGAGCAGCAGCTTCCTATTCCACCTTACGTGGTTCTGATTACCAAACACAAACGGGGTGAAATGATACTGACTTGGTTCTGTAACTGCAGAAATGAGTTTACCTTGATGTTCCTCACCTGTCTGGAGAACCAGCGCTACCTCCTCACCCAGGTTTTGAAGTCTCCATGAAGCTGGAGAATATCCTATTGGGAGAACCTTACAGCATTAAAAGTCTAATTAAGATTTTGATGGTTTAAATCAGTATCGATTATTAATCTGGGTCTGAACCGAGTTAACCTGAGCACAGGAGGGAGTAGAGCAGGTCAAACCGAGCGGCGAACAGAAGACCAATGTCCGTGGTCTTTTAGTTAGGATTACTGAACAGGGAACCTCTAACTATGTGCCCTCATTCTGTACTCTACCACACATGGGCACAGTGCACTGTTTGTGTGGGTTTTTAATAGTCTGCCAGTCTAGTCCCCTGTGTGTTTAAGATGGTAGTGCCTTCAGGCTCCTGCAGGTGGCTCTGCACAAGGGTGATAGGCTATAAATCCCTGTGGGGTGTGAGTGACAGGATCCATAGATTGGGAAGAGGTGCTACAGGGCAGGGAGTGTCTCGTTCCATGTGTGGAAAATGGCTCCAGAGCAGATGTTAATGATTGGCTAAAAGGAGGGACTGCATGTGGGCGTGGCCAAAGACCATAGTGTGAGGAAGTAGCTGAATCTGCAGGTGTATGGAAGCGTACGGTCATACGGGTCTACCAGCAGTGGATACAATCCCAGTCTACAGGGAATTCTCCTCGGAACTGTGCCAGGGAAGGCATCCACCACATCTGGACCACCTGACCAGTTCTCTGATGTGAGAGTGTCTGAACACTGATGTGGCTACATCCAGTCCCAGCTGGTACTGGTGCAGGTGGAGGTGTTACAGTGTTAGGTACGAGTCAGTCACTGTGGGGTCGTTTTTTGAGATATAAATGTTTATGGGACTTCCCGGGTTTGGAGCGTTTAGGATTGCCACAGGAAGAGGCGGGTTTGTTGATCTTATTGAGAAACCCCTCTTATTCCCAGAGTTCCTCATATAGGCATAACTACATGGCTCCAACTACTAAATGACGGCATGACTTCAAAGGTGTGTGTGTGTGTTAGCAGCAGGTCTCAGGTGTAGCTGTACAGGGTCATGGCACCATCTAGCATATAAACCCCTTCAGGCGTTTGGTGCCAGGCTGTTGCCATATGCATTGCCTTCTCTCTCTGGGGTCTGCTCCACATGGCGTTTCCACAGCATGCAAGCTCAGGGGTCAAAAAGGACGTGCTGGCTTCCACACTAATGCTGACATTTGTTCGGTCTGCTGACAATCAGGCGCATACACACCAGCCCCAGTGGCACGACTCTGGCACACGCCTGCAGTGGAGGCTTATGAGGTCCTGGTCTGAGTGTGCTTTCAAGGCCGGATGGATGAGCGTAACAAGACACCTGAGAAGCCGCCCGAGCCTCGTCCTTCGGAGCTGACACGCCGAGCGTTCTGTGGCGGTGTATTGTGCTGCGGATGAATGCGGCAGGTTGTGTAGAGATCAGCAGACGATCCAGTGTACGGATCCTCCAGGCATGTGCACGTACTGTGTGCCAGAAGCCTTCAGGATTTGTTCCACGTGAGTTATAGAAGCAGGAATTTCATTCAGAGACGTGAATGTGGATACTGGATATGCTATCATGGGAAGGCTGAGAAAACATGACGGCCGAGACGTTTCAGCAGAACAGTGGAACCTGAACGTCTGGTTAGTTTCTGTATGTTAAGTTCTATGCCTCGCTGTTCCGGAATGTGAATTCCTGAACATGGCTGTGTTGTTAATGACCGGTTGTTAAGGATGTGTCTGCGTTGGCTGATTGATGTTTGTGGTGGCCTGCAGAGTTATAGCACAACAGCGTTTAGCAAGCAAACCTTAAGCTGCCAACACAAAAGTGTTCAGGGAGAGCCCAACACGCATACAAAAGTGAGCTGCTTTTGCATTTTTGCTCTCACTTTTGCGATTGGCGCTCTTTCTTTTCCCTTTGCTGTCGTAATGTTTGGCCTCTGAGTGCTTTTCATTTGCGTGTGCTTTCCCACTTTTGTTGCTGTCGGTGCGTTCTCACGTTCTCAGTCGTGCTGTTGCGTCCTTGCGCTGTTTTGCTCAGTTCGTGCGTTGCCTTCTTGTTGCGTCCTCGTTAGTGCAATTTAAGCTTTGAAATGATTCTACAGAATGTTAAATAACTGTTTTGCTTTCTGCATTTTATCATTCTCTCCAGAGTGCTCTTTGAATCAACCCTTGGTTTATCATGTGGATGTGGGGTACGTGGGGCGGCAAACGTCGGGCTATCAATGTTTTCACACCAGTGGACGGCAGCCCTAGACAGTTCTAGCCACGCCACATGATTGCCGCCTAGGGTCCAATTGTAGAAACACCAGCCCAGGTCTGTGTCCTGTTGTGGTGGAGTTAAGCCCCCTTCTGCTCCCGTGGGCGCTGCATCACTGAGCTCCTGTATTGTCGCTGCTGTTCCACACGGACAGTGCCAGATAGTCACCATCATTAAGCCCCCGTGGGCGGGATAGCTGGTGGGTGGTACAGACAGACACACTGTATAGATCCTGAAGGAAGTTTAGCAGCCAGTAGCGGGTAAACAGCTCAGGTCATGCTGTGTATGATGTATTCCCAGTACACATTGGGAATCAAGGAATGGAGTATCCCATTCGCCTGGCTCCCACTATCCTGGGATAATTCCATGAGCCATGGCCATGAGCGCGCTGGCCTGCGTTCAACCTCACTCACAAGATAACACCTCACAGCTTACACAGGTGTGGGCGGTCCTAAGAGGGAACACCACTCCATAATCCGTTTGCATACTCATCACATGACTTCTGGTATAGGGGTGTGTAGATTGACCTGACGTTGCTGAGAGCCACAGGAGAACGACATTACAGTCTGACGGCTCCTGTCTGTAGCTGAACCGGCAGGATCAGTCAGAAACATCAGGCTGACGGGTTTTTATTAATTCACTACAGGAAGGTCGCCACTTCAGCTGGTAGTCATCTATGGTCAGGTCCAAGTTGAATCATAAGTCAGCCAGCGTGTGACTTGAGTCGAGTCGAGTCGCGTCTCTGCCATGTGTACGAGGAGATAATAGCATGTGCATTTCAGGTGTCCATGAATAATTCACACCTTGAGCGATGAAGGCAGCAGTCTAGCTACAGCTTCCCCGGCCTACACAATCCAATACAGCGTGTTTGATGCATCCGAGTTAAACCGGGAGAAACACGGCTCACCACGGAACCCTCCGCCGGAACCGGGCTGCACACCGGCTGCAGCTCAGACAATAGAAACTGCCATCAGCTTTTTTCTGCTCGGTGTCACGGGCGCTTGTCCACGCAGCAAACTTTCAGCAGATGTAAATTGATTTCATGTGTGCCATGCTGTTGCCATGGTGATCAGAAAAAGAAAGAAAGGGTTATTTTTTCCTCCTCCAGCAGTTTAGCAGAGGGTGAAGGTCTAATCCTGGAGCTGCAGAGAGAATGACATCACAGATGCAGCACCACCTCTTCTCTGAACGCTGGTTTATTTTTTTCCACCTGTGCATGTAAGCAAATCCGTAACCAGCGCCGTGGCCTCCAGGCTGCTCTGTTATCCTGAACTCTGCTCGAGTGCCATACCCACACCGCGTGCTGGACACCTCTGGGTTATGGATGATTATACAGGATTCATGCACATGGCTCTGGTTCTGTCTTCACCTTCCGCACACTGTTGACTCACCTGCCTGTAAACCAGGTGGTCTTAAAGGAGCCAGCATTGTTCAACCAGATCTTCATCTGCTGCATAGGGTCCATTACCACAGTCGACAGCTCTGACACCGTGCTCTACAGAGAGAAAGAACAGGAACCCGCACACATTCATTATGTACAGCTCCCTCTATCTACACACACCGTCCCCTCCATCAGCTCCACTGACCATACAGGACACTCTGTAGGTGTACAGGTCCAGACTGTAGTCCATCTGTTTCTCTGTGTACTGTATTACCCTGTTCTTCAACAGTGTGTGGGTGGTGGATCATTCTCAGCACTGCAGTGACACTGACGCGGTGGTGGTGTGTTAGTGTGTGTGGTGCTGGTGTGAGTGGATCAGACACAGCAGTGCTGCTGGACATCTCAGTATCACTGCTGGACTGAGAATCGTCCACCAACCAGAACTATCCAGCCAACAGCGTCCTGTGGGCCAGCGTCCTGTGGGCCAGCGTCCTGTGGGCAGGGTCCTGTGGGCAGGGTCCTGTGGGCCAGCGTCCTGTGGGCCAGCGTCCTGTGGGCCAGCGTCCTGTGGGCCAGCGTCCTGTGGGCCAGCGTCCTGTGGGCCAGCGTCCTGTGTCCACTGATGAAGGACTAGAGGATGACCTGCACTGTGCAGCAGCAGATGAGCTATCGTCTCTGACTGTCTTTCTACAAGGTGGACCAGCGAGCTACTGAGGCACATGCCCATTGGCTGCTGCCGTAGGCGTGTTCTGAGTCGGCTGGTTCTGCTCGTTTCTAAGTACACAAAAACCCAGTGTAATTGTGTTAATTAGACCGTCCAGATGTGGAGGATTAGAGATTAGACTGATCAAAGCCTGGGAATTCCTTTAATGCGGCGCAAGAGCATCTCATCCCCCAGTGGTGCCCTCCCCCAAAATCAGCCTCACCCAAGGCTGCCACTCTCGGTGTGTTATGCTTTGTCTCCAGCCTGCTATTACAGTATGACAAATATAAACAGGAATTAATTTTCCCCCAACAGACCATTGGCAGATTTGCGTGCTGATTAGCGGGTCCCTTGTTCTCCCCCACTCCTATTACATTAATGCCGACAAAATTAATTTCGTTTCATTAGGATGATGAGATGAGAGAAATTAATTAATCAGCCTATTCATAGACCGAGAGCGGCGGACTCTCGTGAATATCGCCTTGCCTGGCTTTGCTTTTCTTCCTGGGAGCTATTGTTCCAGGATTACTGGTGTTAAAGGAATAAAAGATTCCGACCTAATCTAGGTCTCCGCCACATCTGTACCGCGCCATTGACTACCACAGACAGCGATGTACACGCCCTCCCTGTTCCCGCGCACAGCCTGCTGTTTACAGCGGGGTTCTAATGGAGAGTCGGAGTGCTGGGAGGGAATGATTGGATCTGGGACTGGATCAGATAATAAGTTTTGATTGTGATTACTCGTTTACTTTTGTGAGGCCAGTCGTGATTGGTCTCGTCTGTCTTGTTGGCTCAGATGTGACCTTGAAGCTCCTTTAGAAGCGCTTACTCAGCGTTTGTTCTGTGATGTTCCAGACAGAAGGTATGTGACTTTGTTCACCTGGATGCCGTGCTACACTGAGCCCATCTCCACCCTCCAACCGGCACACACGCATACAATCACACAGCATGGCTGCTACTTACAGGCTGCTGTTGGGGTGGTGGTGCTAATAAAGGTGGAGCTGCTCCTCTCTTCAGTCTCTTCAGGGTCAGACGCTGAGCGGAGCTGCTCCATATTGTCCAGGAGTTTGGGAAACAGCATTCCTTGGAAAGTGTCCAAAAATTCCAACCTCTCACGCATCACCTGGATAGGTAAATTTCTGCATGTATAATCCACCGTTGTTGTTGTTGTTGTTGTTGTTGTTGTTGTTTCCACTGAACTGGACCTGGTATATGTAAATGTTGTGGGCGGAGTCAGAACTGTTGCGTAACAGTTTGGAATTTTGGAGTCTGCTTGTTTTACTGTCCTTACAACACAGCAGTACACCCGAACTACCAATACACCCGAACTACCAATACACCCTCAACCACCAGTACACCTCCAACCACCAGTACACCTCCAACCACCAGTACACCTCCAACCACCGGTACACTTCCAACCCCCGGTACACTCCCAACCACCAGTACACCCGAACCACCAATACACCCTCAACCACCAGTACACCTCGAACCACCAGTACACCTCCAACCACCAGTACACCCGAACCACCAGTACACCTCCAACCCCCGGTACACTCCCAACCACCAGTACACCCGAACCACCAGTACACCCGAACCACCAATACACCCTCAACCACCAGTACACCCGAACCACCAGTACACCTCCAACCCCCGGTACACTCCCAACCACCAGTACACCCAAACCACCAGTACACCCTCAACCACCAGTACACCCTCAACCACCAGTACACCCGAACCACCAGTACACCTCCAACCCCCGGTACACTCCCAACCACCAGTACACCCGAACCACCAATACACCCTCAACCACCAGTACACCCTCAACCACCAGTACACCCGAACCACCAGTACACCTCCAACCCCCGGTACACTCCCAACCACCAGTACACACTCAACCATCAATACACCCTCAACATCGGTACACTCCCCAACCATCGCTACACTCCCCAACCATCGCTACACTCCCCAACCATCGCTACACTCCCCAACCATCGCTACACTCCCCAACCATCGCTACACTCCCCAACCACCGGTACACCCTCAACCACCAGTACGCTTCCAACCACCGGTACGCTCCCAACCACCAGTACACCCTCAACCACCAGTACGCTTCCAACCACCGGTACACCCCCAACCATCGCTACACTCCCCAACCATCGCTACACTCCCCAACCACCGGTACACGGCCAACCACCGATACACCCTCAACCACCAGTACGCTCCCAAACACCAGTACACTCCCAACCACCGGTACACGCCCACCACCAATACACCCCACCACAAAGCAGAAATCCAGACTCATCAGTCCAGGCCGCATGTTTCCGATCTTGTATTGTCCAGTTGTGGTGAGCCTGTGGACTGTAGCCCCGGTTGTTTGTGCTTAGCTGACCTGAGTGGTGCTGCTGCAGCCCAGCTGCTTTACAGCTCAGCATGTTGGGGGTTCCGAGATGCTCTTCTGCAGGCCTCGTCTGTAACGAGGGGTGGTCTGTGTTACTGTTATCCTTCTATCAGCTGGAGCTAGTCCGACCCTTCTAACAAGCCATGTTTGGAGTATTGCATGTACTGTGGGTGCTGGTGACTGCCAGACGAAGGTTCAGAAGTCCGGATTTGGTCAGCTTCTTGCCTTGTTTCACCCTCACAAAAAAATAAACTTTTGGTACTCTGTGAAAAAGCTCCTTGTGTTAGCATTAGCATAGTGACATGACATTGTTTGCAAACCTATAATAACGGATGTGATGTGTGATGTCATGGTGGCTAACTAGAGAACCTAGAGTTCTAGGTTGAAGATGCCAGAGTATTGGTCAGAACCTTCAGCAGAACCTTGCTAAATGACCAGCTAGAGCAGCACCAGACCAGCTTAGCCCAGTCTGGATCAGAGCTGTCATCACATCAAGCATCATGTCACGACAGTTACCAGTAAGGGTGTATGACACTGCTTTGCTACTGGACAAATTTTTCCTGATGGCTCAGAGCAGCGTATGAGGTCTGCCATGACATCTGTATGTAGAGTGTGGTGGCAGTTCATGCAGACATTCACCACAGACCATTCGGCCCTGCCCACAGACCCTGAGTGATAGGTTTTCTATTCTCGAGGCATGAAACGATTGTGTGTGGTAACTGAGCAGACACTACAGGTGCAGCAGATTAGAGATTAGCAGACTGAGAGGGGGGGGAAGCGCCGGCGCATTCCTTTAACGAGAAGGCAGGTGGATGTGGAGCTACACAATGTCTTGGGTTTTTGGAAGTCGCCAGGAAACAGGCATTTGCTGGATACCTCATCTGTTGGAGACGAGCCTCGGATGCCCCGACGTGCTGTTTATGCATGGCAGAGGCGGCAGCTCTGCTGCAAAGAGCTCGTTTATTATATCGCTCCGTTTGCCACAGACACAAATTTCCCTCCCATTATAAAGGGGTTGGAGACAGGCGACGGCCCCACCGCTCTCCCCCAGACATAAATCCCGTCAGCCTTAAACACGGTGCACAGATACACGTACGCATGTTCACCTCACCTTTTACTTACCTTCTAAAAACGAAAGGTTACTGGATTAGATCCACGGTTCTAGGAAAACACTACTAACTGGAATAAAACAAAGTCCTTTATGTTCACACTCATCATCAGAGAATCATCTGTACCGCGAGAGGTACATCAAGAGGAGCTGCACAATCAGCTGCACCCAAAAGGAGTCACCCACAGGGTGCTAATGATTCCAGTTCCACACTCGACCACATGTGACGTGATCAAGGACGGGTCTTATCTCTGTACCTGACTGACCCAACACCACCATTACAGACCTCCAGTGAGCAGTGGTGTCCTCCATGAGTCCTCCTGTTAGTGCAGCACCATCGGCAGACGGCTGCACCACGCAGGACTACATGCACACAGACCGTTACCACGCCTGTCCTTAACACCACGTCACCGTCACCAAAGACTGCAGTGGTGTCGTACCAGACTGTCATGGAGTGACTCAGAATGGCAGCGGGTCATCTTCAGTGACGAGTCCCGCTTTAGTCTTGGTGGAGACGCCCAACGAATCCGTGTGTGGAGGCACCGTGGTCAGCACCAAGATGAACGGTCTGTTGTCACATGTCCAGAAGGCCTGGTGTCCCTCCACCTCCACCCCTACCGCACCATCTGCAGGAACTGTGTGAGGATGTTCAAGCTGCATGGGATGGATTATCACAGGACTCCATCAGGAACCTCTACAGCTCCATACCGAGACGTCTGGCGTGTTGGGTTAGCAAACACGGCGGCCCGACGCCATACTGAGAGACAGACTTCTGTATGTGTAGCTCAATAAATATTGATCATATCAGTCTAAATTTATCATCAGTTATTGATCCTGGTCACCTTCATCCTCCTTCCCCACACACCTGCACTCCCACACCTCCTTCTGGGTACAGCTGTTACTTTGAGGATGAGTGTATGTTCCAGAGGTAACTAGTGTTGGGATTCTTCTCCAAGGACTCTTGGTTCTTTCCTGAGCAGAGAATCCCACTACATCCTGTCAACAGTACCACAGAAACAAGAACTCCTTTATTGGGAAGCACGGGGGCTAACGCTTCCGGACTCCCACCCAACATCTGTCACACTCTGCTGGTCCTCTGTTTGGCGTTCCTGCATGTCCTTGCCATGTGCTTCTGTTTGTTTTGGTGTTTAGCTCCTCCCTGTCTCCGCCCTCTTTTCACACCCCTCACCTGTCTCCAGTTTGTGACTCCTCCCTTTTCCAAGTGTAGGTACTCTTGGGTTGGTTCTGGCCCAGACTCTTCTGATTTCTTGGACAGGAGCGTGATTCCGGGTAGATTTGATTCTTCTTGTTGGAATGTGCCTTGCTTGTTTGTCTTTGTCTCCTCTGCTTGTCTTATTTGTCTTCCAAAGCAAAAAGGCATTGAAGGGTAAACAAAGTAATGTGTTAATGAGGTGAAAAGATCTGTTTCAATGCATGTACATCTATGGGAATTCTGTTTAAAGGACATGAAAGCTGCATGAATTATGACCTGGTTGCTCGGGTACGGTCCAGAGGCAACGTACCATCCTCATCACATACCACAGATCTGAGTACCACATTATAAATTTGACTCTCCGTCACGTTTGAGGAACCCGTTTGAATATGGGCCACCTTTTCCTGTTGGTGCCTTTGTTTTCCGGTGTGTACCTGATCGGACAGCCTCATCTAAGCTGCACTCTGAACTCTGAAATTTACCATGCGTGCATGAGCAATCGCTAACAGGCTTTATTTTGCCGGGGCTCTCTAAGGAGCAGCGCCCGCAGCTTGGAGGATTGAGCTAGGCTGAAACTGGGCCTTATTTTCACACACCAGTGGATGCGTTATAGACTTCATTAATGTGCTCTGCAACACACGAGCGGCTGACTCTGACCTAACCTGTGCGTGTCTTTCCGGAGATGAGTAATGTAGGTCTTGCTCCTTGTGAAAATTAATTAAAACAGATCAACACAGAGCGCCCTGAACCTTCGCTTAACGCACAGAGCTGAAACCAGCTGCTGGAACTGTACATCACCGACACCCATCGGTATCAGTAGCAGGGCATAAACCTGGTCAAAAAAGAGGACAGTTTCTGGTGTTCAGTTAATGCTAAGTTGCTCACAGTTCACCTGAACATTTTTTGGCTGTTCTAGATCAAAAACCGACCTGGTGTAACGCTGGAGTGACGAATCAGACATTCACACCTCTGGTTTTGTTTAGAGAAAGGTTAGAGGGGCAAACCAGAAACACTACCCAGAAGACTGAGCTTAACACAGCAGACGGAGCGACAGAAACCGTGAGGGACACTCGGTATGCAACAAAAGGTCAGCAAGATTCAGGGTGAATCAGGCAACCCGGCCTCATCACTGTACCTGACACAACAGCCACAATCTCCATGAGTCATCCTGATGGCTGCATCACAGAGGATGCACCGTTACCACAACTGTCCTTAACACCACGTCCCGCTTTAGTCTTGGTGGAGACGACAAACCAATCCGTGTGTGGAGGCACTGTGGCCAGCACCGAGATGAACGGTTTGTTGTCACATGTCCAGAAGACCTGGTGTCCCTCCACCTCCACCCCTACCGCACCATCTGCAGGAGCTGTGTGAGGATGTTCAAGCTGCATGGGATGGATTATCACAGGACTCCATTAGGAACCTCTACAGCTCCATACCGAGACGTCTGGCGTGTTGCATGAAGTTGGACTGGACGAGGTTCTGGATGTAGCTACATCAGTGTTCAGACACTCCCATCAGAGAACTGGTCAGGTGGTCCAGATGTGGTGGAGGTCTTCCTTGGCACAGTTCCGAGGAGAATTCCCTGTAGGCTGGGATTGTATCCACTGCTGGTAGACCCGTATGACCGTATGCTTCCATACACCTGCAGATTCAGCTACTTCCTTCACACGATGGTCTTTGGCCACGCCCACATGCAGTCCCTCCTTTTAGCCAATCATTAACATCTGCTCTGGAGCCATTTTCCACACATGGAACGAGACATTCCCTGCACTGTAGCACCTCTTCCCGATCTATGGATCCCATCACTCACACCCCGCAGGGATTTATAGCCACATCTTCCTCATGCAGCACCATCTGCAGGAGACTGAAGGTACTACCACCTTAAACACCTGGTTCATTTTTGTCCGGTGAGCTCATGTTAAGATTAATTGGACGTGGGGTCACAGTGCTGGTGTGCTGACTCTACTCAGTGAGAGGGAATGGGGATGGGAATGTGGGGGGGGTGTAAGTGAATTGGCTTCCGTCACTGATTTTCTTTTGGCCTCCTTTCTAAGCTGCGGTTGCTCAGTGCGGTTTTGGCCTTCTCCACAGGTTGTCAATACTGTACAGTCTGAAGTGAAAAACAAAGTCGGAGTGTGGAGCGTCGGGGTTGTGTCTCTGCATTAGAGGGTTTGTTGTTGTTGTTGTTGTTGTTGTTGTTGTTGTTGTTGTTGTTTCCAGTGGTTTGTTTTTCTCGCCTGCCTCTCAGCCTGAGCACTGGGTTTAGTGCCGCGGGACACGGTTGAGGCTTGTCACGAAGGAGCTGGCGTCATTTACCACCTGGGGACCCCCCTCGCTTGTCTGGCTTCTAGAAGCCCAGGAGGAACGTGCTTGGTTTGGGAAGGAGGGGGGTGTTTGGAGTGGGGGGGAATGGGATGGAACAAGGGGGAACGGTTCAGCAGGGTGGAAAGATAGCGCTTTGTCCCCATCAGCTTCTTTGCGGCACAGCGCTTATCGAGGACCCCGGCGCCTCTAACGTTTCCACTCGACTGGGGCCGGAGCCAGCGAGGAGGATATGCAGAGCAGGAGGGGGTGGAGGAGGAGGAGGGGGAGGGTGGGGGAGGCTGAGTTATCACCAGACAAACGCTCTGCCAGATAGATTGCTGTTGTCACTACTGTTTCATTTATTTACCCTTCGCCCTTATCTCGCTCGCCGCGCTAGCATACACGTCCAAACACAACACTGTCACAATTAGGAGCCCAGAGCGCAGCTCTAATGAGCGCGGGACAGCGGGGGAATGGGTGCGTCAGTGGAAACAGGCAGGCCTAGCCGTCCTGTTAAAGCTTTATACCGGGGTTCTGGGCTGGTGGACAGCACCTGCAACGTCAACATCACCATTACAGGATAGCTGCAGGCTCGTTGGTGCTGGTGTTGGTGCTAGTGTTGGGGTACTGATCTTTGAAATGCAGGTAAATTAAATTTTGTTATTACTGAATGCCAAACTTCACAGATACACAGAGACCAGAATGACGCTCAGCTGTGTGGCACATTCCCTATCTCTCAGTGTAACCCTGATAGCATGAGCATAGCGGACCACTGCTGACCCACTGATGGCAAGGCCCCCTGGTGACCGCCACCACGAGGGCACTGGCGTGAGTTTTAGACTATGTAATTATTTCCCTGCAGAATCCAATTTCCTTCCTTTCCTACTTTTTCTTTAATAATTAAACGAATGTAAAGGTAAATAAACGCTCTCAGGTAATCAGGTATCTATAAGGACTTATGTGCATTAATTAATATTTACCAAGGTCTCATAATTTACATTTATGGCATTTAGCTGACGCTCTTATCCAGAGCGACTTACAAGGTTAATGATTACAGGTGGGCCAGTGTGGTGTTAGGAGTCTTGCCCAAGGACTCTTATTGGTGTAGCTCAGCACAGTCACCTAGACTGGGATTCGAACCCCAGTCTCCCACAGTAGAGGTGGCACCCTGAGTAGTGGTGTTACCCACTGAGCTACACCAACCAGCATAATGCTTCATAATGCTAGACATAAGCATCTGTAACTGTGTGTAAACGTTCATAATCGCACACGGTGTTACAACAGAATACCGTAAAAGGCTTCATATCACAAAGTGACTGTGTTATAACCTGTTATTAACATTATCAGTGAAACGTATCATAAAGCTTAATAACTAATGTTGGGTTCATCTGCATAATGCTTTATAAGGCTCCACAGTGAGGCCACTCTCTAATGTTCCTCAGTATCTTCAACATGAGCATGATCTTGTAAGTGCCAATAACATCTTATGAGCACTTATGAGCAGTCTTTACTGAGTGTAAGTGGTGTTATTGATCAGCGCTCTGAATGAATGCATTATATAAATGAGTGTACTGCTTTATGATAAGGATCTTAAGAACATAGTCTATACATGTCAAAATAATATCTTTATTGATTATCTGTTATGAAGCCTTATAGTGCAACGTAATGTAATATATACCTGTTTGTATGTGTCATTATGAACATATATTTACAGTTACAAAAGCGCATTCTAAAACATTATATGTGCTTTATAGATCTTTATGAATGCATTATGTATACATGATTCATGGACATTGGGGTTGAGATTTACAGCTGATCCTAAAATCTCATTCTTCATATAAATGAATGTACAGTAAACATTAAAATACATATACACGAGTTACATTTCTCAATTTCTTCCCTTTAGAGAGGCTTCCTTGTTCCCTGAACCTGTATTTTTAGCTCCCCCTTATATTAAATATCTCTAATACCTGTGTAGCTACACACATGTAACCACAATGTAACTACTAGTGAGGTAGACACTGTTACAGAGGGAGTACAGTGGTACGGTATGTGCATCAATTTATTTCTGTCTTATGTAATTACGTAAGGGTAACTCGTTACATCAGCTTCTCTCATACAGTTACCCATGTGTAGTAACGTGTATAACTGAATTTGTAGTTAGACTGGAGCAGCAGATGTTTGTTTTCCAGCATGATAAGGAAGTGAATACTAACCTACCTTTGGACAGTATTTACACTAGAAATGCTAGCTTATGTTAGCATTTAGCTAACATTTAATCTGCCAGTGCTGTGAAACAGTGCACAGTTTGAATCCAGTAGGATGATGGGGATCATACAGGAACAGGCCCACTTCCTAAAAAGACTGATGTAATAACTAATGGGTCACATTATCATACTTACAAAGGAATATCTATAGTAACACTGTTATTACATAGTAGTTTAGCATTACATAGCAGCTGCACTGACTTATTAGTGTAACCTCCACCAGGCTGAAGCAGCTTTTCATTCACCAGTTTTTCCTGTTCCACCTTGGGAAAATGAAAAAATTGGAATAAGCTGCTTCAGCCCGGTGGGGTGGTGAGGAGCCAGTGCTTCTGTGGTTTCCTGGGTAAACTGATTTTGAGCAAATGTAAATTTGACACTTTGACAGTTTGTGACAGCGCCCCCTATGTGGACAATCTGGTGCCCACCACCTGCAGTTTACTGCATACCAGTTCAATGAAGTGACTTCATCTGCAAACAACCAGTCGATCTATTCATGTTCCTCCGGCTCTGGGAGTCCGGCTCTGGGAGTCCGGCTCTGGGAGTCCGGCTCTGCTGCATAGTACTGTATAGTGGAAACTCAACAGCATATAGGGATTGAAAACTAAGTGCCTTAGATTTTTCAGTAGGTCGAATGGGACCCTTGCCTGTGTGGGTAGAGCACAGGGCAGCTGTCATTCCCATTGCCCCTTGCCCTGATGGTTTGGTTGTCGTTATGATTTGAATGGTTCTATGAAATCCTCTTTATTCAGTTTAAAATTTCATGATCAGAGTACACGTTGTACACTTCCCCCAGTATGAGTCCAGTCAGCCTGCTGTTCCAGCATGTTTTCCATAATCGTAGGTATCTATAGGGAATTTGCCTCCACTGCTGCAGTAAAAGCCCAATTCCTCTGAGAGGGCTTTACACACCAGGGGCCCTGGGGACACGAGGGGCCCCATTTCAGGCCTCTTTATTCAGTTAAACATGAAGAGTGGAACTCTCTCAGACAGTAAATACATTCAGCTGAGGTCGTGGCTCCTACCTGCGACTGACTGTGTCGTTAGGCAGGGAGTGTTTAGGCCCCTGGTCCCCAGAGGCAGTGTGTGTGTTATGTTATTGGGGAGAGCACGCTGAACGCCTCCGCTTCTTAATTAGCTCCATCACCTATTTGCCCGACCAACACGCCAACAAGCCAACACACCGTTTACATGTGTTTAGACTGCTGCTCTTATTGGTCATGTGGTGTCAAATAGCCCCAGGTGTTGCTGTTAGGGTAGTTAAAGAGAATTGCAGATCCTTTCAACTCTTTACCATCTTATCAGCTCCACTGACCATACAGGACACTCTGTAGGTGTACAGGTCCAGACTGTAGTCCATCTGTTTCTCTGTGTACTGTATTACCCTGTTCTTCAATGGTCAGGACCCCCACAGGACCACCACAGAGCAGGTAGTATGTGGGTGGTGGATCATTCTCAGTACTGCAGTGACACTGACGTGGTGGTGGTGTGTTAGTGTGGGTGGTGCTGGTGTGAGCGGATCAGACACAGCAGTGCTGCTGGACACCTCAGTGTCACTACTGGACTAAGAATCGTCCACCAACCAGAACTATCCAGCCAACAGCGTCCTGTAGGGCAGCGTCCTGTGGGCAGCGTCCTGTGGGGCAGCGTCCTGTGGGGCAGCGTCCTGTGGTGCAGCGTCCTGTGGGGCAGCGTCCTGTGGTGCAGCGTCCTGTGGTGCAGCGTCCTGTGGTGCAGCGTCCTGTGGTGCAGCGTCCTGTGGTGCAGCGTCCTGTGGGCAGCGTCCTGTCCCCACTGATGAAGGACTAGAGGATGACCAGCACTGCACTGTGCAGCAGCAGATGAGCTATCGCCTCTGACTGTCCTTCTACAAGGTGGAGCAGCAAGGTAGGAGTGTCTAAAAGAGTGGACAGTGAGTGGACACAGTGTCTCAACACTCCAGCAGCACTGCTGTGTCTGATCCACTCACACCAGCACCACCCACACTAACACACCACCACCACGTCAGTGTCACTGCAGTGCTGAGAATGATCCACCACCCACATACTACCTGCTCTGTGGTGGTCCTGTGGGGGTCCTGACCATTGAAGAACAGGGTAATACAGTACACAGAGAAACAGATGGACGGCACAGTGTCATATGTGGTCGGTAGAGCTGATGGATGCGACGAACAGCTCAGAGTTAAAAGTGGCCAGGATCTTCTTAAAGCGAGGCAAGCTGCTCCCTTCTGCTCCTGAAACCTCTCTCAAGTAGTTTGTGATGTTTTCCTGGAGAATGATTCAGGCATGGTGTAGCCCGTGACCTGCTGTGAGCGTTACTCCCTCTGAACACACCGAGCTCAGTTCTCCATCACTGCAGATGAGACGGACTGGAGGAGATTGATTTCAGACCTGATCTAGCCCCGTACGAGTCCGGCCATAACCTTGGTGGAAACAGCAATGCTATCGATTTTAGCCACCAGGAAATCTCTTTGTGGAGGATGTGTCCGCAGCTGCCGTGCCAAAGCATACTCTATCTCTCCCAAGTAGTTTGTGATGTGACAATCTGAGCAGACCTCAACAAAGAACAGACGGCGAGGGTCGTGCATGGTCCTGCTCGAACCGTGCTCAGCGGTTAACAGCTGGTGACTTCGGGATCTAGACTCACCGGCGGCTTCATAAGGACCACCTGCTTGTATCTACCTCCCCACTCCTCGCTCCTACCATAGACTCCCATTCATTTTCACCTCCGTTCAAACTCTGCTGTCTCCTTTAACCTACAGACACCAAACTCACTCAGGGCAGACCCCCAAACTCTAATGCACAGACACACTGACCCGCAATCCCCTATGTGTCGTTTATCCACCCCTCATTCCTCCCATAGACTCCCATTCATTACAGTAACACCTTTTCTAGATCCTCCAGACACAGTTGTGGATAGATGCTGACCAGACAGACGGGACATGCCTACACCTGTGTGGGTATAAAGGCTGATGAATGGAGGTATATGGTAGGTGTGCCCAGGGCTTTTTGATGTTTCAGCCGAGGGCGGATGAGTCTCGCAGGTGATGGAGAATCCAGACCACATGACTCCTTTCCCCGTGAAAGTCACCTTCCAGTGTCACGGTAGCGTGGAGAGCTGCCCAGTAAAGAGCTGCCAGGTACTGAGCAGTTTTAATCTCGCTTAATCTCCCTGGAGTTTGGGCCAACCACCCACTTTCCACCAGTTGGAGTTTTTTATGATTCGCGATGCCCGTTTATGACGCCCTTCTCATCTTCGCTGTCCATTTCAGTTGTAAAACTGACCTCCGCAAGCTTCATTAACACAAGAAGGATCCGCAATCTACATTTTAAATGCTGTTAAGAGAAAAGTCTCCCCCGAGGTCTCGCTTTAACGCCAAGCCTGATTTGTGAGCAGCATCTCCGATGCTATCAAAGCTAATTGGCAGTAGCTTATGAGTCTAATGAGTGTGTAATAAAAAGTTTTTAGAATCTCTTTCTCTAGACTTCAGTGTTGTTATGAGGTAACAGCTGTTCTACAAGACTGAGTCAGTGTTTCTCCTAATCCAGCAGCTGCACTGAAATGTCTCTGCATGATCTGACATTTTTATTCTAATGGATTTTTGCACCATTAGTTTTTTCATGTTTACAGCCCTTTGCAGGTTTTGCGCTGGTGTGGTTGCAGGTTTTTGGGGTTTTCTAAGTGATAAAGTTAATAAGCTTGTGTGGTTAAGGTGGTAGTGACTTCAGGCTCTTGCAGGTGGCGCTGTACGAGGATGATGGGGCTATAAATCCCTGCAGGGTGTGAGTGACGGGATCCATAGATTGGGAAGAGGTGCTACAGTGCAGGGAATGTCTCGTTCCATGTGTGGAAAATGGCTCCAGAGCAGATGTTAATGATTGGCTAAAAGGAGGGACTGCATGTGGGCGTGGCCAAAGACCATAGTGTGAAGGAAGTAGCTGAATCTGCAGGTGTATGGAAGCGTACGGTCATACGGGTCTACCAGCAGTGGATACAATCCCAGTCTACAGGGAATTCTCCTCGGAACACCACCACATCTGGACCAGCTGACCAGTTCTTTGATGTGAGAGTGTCTGAACACTGATGTGGCTACATCCAGAACCTCGTCCAGTACATGCCCAGTCAAGCCTAGTCCAGGAGGTGATGCACACTGATAGGTACGGGTCGGTCACGGGGGGGTCGTTTGAGCGTATGTTAGTATTTACTTGCTGAAAAACAAACAATTGTGAAATTTTAAATTTATTGTTAGATTAAGATTTATTAAAATTAACAGCAGGATGATATATTTTAGTCCCCATTGAAGGACTTATTTTAACTTGCCATTTGCGAAGAAAATATATTTCCATATAAAATCTATATCTTATAATGTGTGTCAAATTATTTAATTACATATAAACATGTCCCCTTTATTTAGGTTATATAAATTAGATCTCCACATGTGTCCGTATTACATATGGTACAATGGGGAATTGTTGACAGTATATAACTGTTAAATATTCATCACATATATAAAACCTATGCACCTTCTATATGGGATGTAAGTTTGACCCATCCCTGCCATCTTTACACACCAACTGCATTGTGACCCCTCTCTCTGAGCCTCCGTGCGCTCTGTACATGTGAATTAAAGAGGAACAAAGAACAGGAAGTGTGCCCAGAACAGAACGCCCTAACAGAGATAGGGAGTTGAAGAGTGGGCACACACCACATCGGTGCCAGAGACGGGCCCTGACGAGCGGCCCGTGATGAAAGACTGATGGCCTGTCTGTAGCTGGGTCTGATAAGTCATATTGTCTGAAAGGAAGATCAACAGTCTCTGTTCGTTTGGTCTAAAGGGTCTCGGTCTTTTACCCTGTCAGTATTTCACGGCTGGTTCCTGACAAATAAGAAGAGACTTCCATTTGGGCCTTGGCTGCTTCCCCAGAAACACATCGCTCTTCCTCTTTCAGCTGAGTGGTCTGTTTTTCACCCGCAAACTTTTCTGGATATGCAAAGTGCCCCCCGGTGCCAGATCCCAAACCTGTTACTCCAGAATATACTCCTCTCCGGGAATATTCAACCGTCCCTTCACCAGCTTCTTCATCAGAACCGGGAATAAAGCCTGATCGGACCTCCATCCTTCCTTCTCTCCTTCCTACCTTCCATCCAGCCTTCCTACCTTTCTTACTTCCTTCATTCCTTCCATCCATCCAGTCTGCCATCCAGCCTTCCTGCCTTTCTTCCTTCCTTCCATCCTTCCTACCTTCTATAGAGTTTAATTAAGAGGGTTCGTTAAGGCCCGTATCTTGAGAAACAGAATGTCACAGACACTAATGTAGCATGTACACATGGTTCGTACTGTCCGGTCCATACAGCCCCATATGGACACTAAGCTTCGAAAACATGACACGACAGAGCGGCCGGTTCAGTCCTGAAGACCCGGATGGGAATGTCCATGTTAATGATCAGAGTTAATGTACTAATCCTAGTTACGGGAACTTTAATGTAAATCATCATTATTAATTATAATTAAAGCTCGTGTGCTCGCCCTCTATCTCATCTCTCCCCACACACATTCCTAGATTACATTTCTCCCGTTCTTGTTATTCCGTAACTGATTTGGTCTCCGTAATCAGCTCATTTGTTTGCCGTGCTGTGGCTTTCATATTTCAAGCTTGCATGAATCTGTCAGAAGACCGCAATTAGGTAAATGCAATCAGGGGAACCATGGCAATACTGTATACCAGACTAGCGGGGCAAACAAAGAGTCTGCAGCAGACACGTGTGCGCATGGACCCCTCCACACCCCCCCACACGGCCTGTGCCAGGGAAACTGGGCCGCTATGCTGCGTTCCCGGGAAGAGTTATGTGTGCGGCTCGTAGGTCAGCCTGAAATGAAAATGCTATCTGCAGAGCGGGTGGAGGTTCTGCCAAGCAAAGATCATTTGCAGCTGCTATTCTGGATGGGCAGAAAGGTCAGCATCATGGTTTTCATAACCCGCTGCGCTGTTTGAGTAAAGACATACATTAGATGCTGGGTCAGCAGTGTACGACATGGCTGATGGATAGAGAACGTTCTCCAGGGTGGACACTTACAGGAGACCAGAGGAGTGTGTGATTAGGTCGGTCTGTAGCGCTAAATGTATGGGCAGATTCCTAGAAATGAGCTGTGCAAAGTCACGTGTCAGTGAGCCACGCTGTCAATGCACTCGCGATAAGTGGACCTAATTAGCCGTCACATTCATATTTCCACTTCCTCCGATACATTCAGCAGAGACCTGGCAGAACCGTGTCCGGTTTCTCTGAATGGAGCTCCGCTATTCACATCCTGCCTGTGGGACTTCACACAGTGTGTGTGTGTGTGTGTGTGTGTGTGTGTGTGTGTGTGTGTGTGTGTGTGTGTGTGTGTGTGTGTGCGTGCGTGTGTGGGGTTACATGCATGGTCTTGCTGTAAGTTTGCAGATAGAAAATTGAACTGGTTGATGTTTGTTTTTGTTGGTTTGTGCTAGAAAACTATAGCAGTAATAACATTAATTCACCGAATACAGAACAATACACATCATCAGCTGCACCCAGAAGGAGGTGTGGGAGTGCGGGTGTGTGGGGAAGGAGGATAAAGGTGACCAGGATCAATAACTGATGATAAATTTAGACTGATATGATCAATATTTATTGAGCTACACATACAGAAGTCTGTCTCTCAGTATGGCGTCGGGCCGCCCTGTTCACTAACCCAACACGCCAGACGTCTCGGTATGGAGCTGTAGAGGTTCCTGATGGAGTCCTGTGATTATGGACTGGTGAGTAAAGGGCGCATCTAGGACTCTTATAAACACAGAGTACTCCCAACGCTACTAGACCTGGAATGGACAACTGAAGCTGTAAGCACACGAACAGCTACGAAACTATATCATACTGCCCAGCAGATGGAATGCGGTATGTCTAAAACTTTACTTGTAAATGTTTGCTTTGTAAAGAGTTAAGTTGTTGACATGGTATGAGAGAGTTATGAATCTAAAGCTGTCAGAATTATTTGTACATCAATTGTTCTCGTATTTTCGTCCTTGTCAAAAGTTTAGCTTAATTCCACACGTAAATATCTAATATTAGAGATATTTCAGCAGTATATATCATTTACAATAAATTAATAATGGTGAGGATGGTGATTATGATGGTGGTGATGATGATGATGACGATGATGCATATGTAAGATATTTAGCTTTATAAATTACAGCCTCTTTTCGAGCGTGTTGATGATGCAGTGACACTTCACTCCAGATGTACTGCATCCTACTGAATAATTAATGTCACAAGTGCACAGTGATCTATATGAAGGCACATTTGCATGTGTGGGGGAATCTGAATAACACTGCTACACTTTACTGTGGGGTAAATAATCCCCAATCCTAATCTTCAGCAGGACTCAGAACACTAGCCAGGACACGGCTAGTCATCAGCACACACACACACACAGTCTTTCATCATTAGAAACCCCAAACTGTGTTTTAATAATGTTAATCAGTGTTAATAGTAATGTTAAGGTTAATGTTATACAGAAAACTCCTTGTGTCCCACAGTGTGTTTAAAGTGGTAGTACCTTCAGGCTCCTGCAGGTGGCACTGTATGAGGATGATGGGGCTATAAACCCCTGTGGGGTGTGAGTGACGGGATCCATAGATTGGGAAGAGGTGCTACAGTGCAGGGAATGTCTCGTTCCATGTGTGGAAAATGGCTCCAGAGCAGATGTTAATGATTGGCTAAAAGGAGGGACTGCATGTGGGCGTGGCCAAAGACCATAGTGTGAAGGAAGTAGCTGAATCTGCAGGTGTGTGGAAGCGTACGGTCATACGGGTCTACCAGCAGTGGATACAATCCCAGTCTACAGGGAATTCTCCTCGGAACTGTACCAGGGAAGGCCTCCACCACATCTGGACCACCTGACCAATTCTCTGATGTGAGAGTGTCTGAACACTGATGTGGCTACATCCAGAACCTGTCCAGTGCTTGTCCGATCCAGTCCCAGCTGTTACTGGTGTTGGTGGAGGTGTTGTACTGTGTTAGGTACGGATCCGTCACAGGGGACTCGTTTACTGTCTGGTGAACTTGTATCTGGGGTCTGATTAATTTTTGGCACCACTTGATGAATGAATCAGAATCATGAATCTGGTATCTATAATACATTATACTGTAAATGCATTCATGAAAATGTACGAAGCATTTATAATGCGTTATAACGCTCGACATAAGCGTTGGTAACTGCATAAATGTTCATAATCTCACATATAAACTGGGGAATTCATAGAGCTGATTAATGACATCACCTTACCAAAGTCTACATAGAAAGGTTATAAGTGTTCATTAGACTCACGTCACGTGCACTAATAGAATCAGTATCAGTTTAAAGATACTGAGGAACATTAGAGGGTGTGTGAGTGAGACTGGAGGAACCACTGTGGATCTTTATAAAGCGTTATGTAAATGACAGGAACTTTAGACCATTAGTTATTAAGCTTTATGAGACCGGTGTCACTATTAATGTTAATAACAGCAAAATATGTACATTATAATGCATTGTTATTTTGTGCTATGCAGCCTAATGCGATCATGTTACAACAATTTGTGTGTGATTATAAACACTTATGCACTGTTACAAAGGCATATGTCTGGTGTTATAAAGCATTATATACTGTATACTTTATAGATCATTATAAATGTGTTTATAATGGATTATAGATACCTGATTCATTTTTGGTTTCTTTAGGGGACTGCAGTGTGAACTAGTTCAGTAGAATCCTCTGTATGCACTCAGCTATAGCGTCAGTTGTTATAACATGTTATGTCATTTCACCCCAATACAAACCGGTGTTATGACACAGCCTAATGCTGGAAAAGACTTGAGTGTTATGTCCACTTGGGAGATCAAAGCTGACAAAAGCAGGCGAGCCTTTATGACGGTGTATGTAGGATTGTGACAGCTGTCATGATACGCCTCTGCAGGTGATATGAAGCCTTATAGAGTGTTAGTGTATTTATAGCTGAAATGCTAATGCGTTTGCAGACTAGGTTTAACATATGTCCATGTAATTGGCCATCTGTGTCTTTATGCTGGGCTGTGCTGACCGAAGCCATTTGAACTAAGTGTCCGTCTGTGACAGTGATGAGATGCTAATGTCCGCTAATCCCCCACTCCACTTTTAGATCTTACTAGCGTTCTAATTCACTTTGTTCATCATCGCAGTGCTGTTAGCTGTTTCTACTCTTAGCTGCCTAGCTCTTTCCTCTGCTGGTTATTTCTGTTTGTGTGTGCGTGGGTGTATGAGCGAGCGTGTGTGCACGGGTGTGCGAGGACTTTGTCGACTCTCTGCATTAATATGTTTACAGAGCTGTTTCTTGGAATGGTCTTTCAAAGCTGAACAATTACTGAACGGACATCATACCTAGTCTCTGTTTGGGCTACCTCACAGTCCACTCTGCAGCTCCCACAGCTGACCTGAGGGCAGTGTAACATATGGACCTGAACAATGATGGACAAAGTACACGAAACACTTACCTGAGTTAAAGTAGAGACCCCCAGGTAAACCCCTCCTCCAGTGTTAGCTCCTCCCTTTAGACCTCCACTGGAGTAATAGTACTTAAGTATGTAGAGTAACAGTACTGAAGTATGTCCCTTCAGATGTACTTAAGTATGGAGAGTAACAGTACTAAAGTATGTCCCTTCAGATGTACTTAAGTATGGAGAGTAACAGTACTAAAGTATTTCCCTTCAGATGTATTTAAGTATGGAGAGTACCAGTACTAAAGTATGTATCTTCAGATGTACTTAAGTATGGAGAGTAACAGTACTAAAGTATGTACCTTCAGATGTACTTAAGTATGGAGAGTACCAGTACTAAAGTATGTATCTTCAGATGTACTTAAGTATGGAGAGTAACAGTACTAAAGTATGTACCTTCAGATGTACTTAAGTATGGAGAAGTAACAAAGATGTATCTTCAGATGTACTTAAGTATGTAGAGTAACAGTACTTAAGTATGTACCTTCAGATGTACTTAAGTATGGAGAGTACCAGTACTAAAGATGTACCTTCAGATGTACTTAAGTATGGAGTAACAGTAAAAGTATTTCCCTTCAGATACTAAAGTATGGAGAGTAACAGTTCTAAAGTATGTATCTTCAGATGTACTAAGTATGGAGAGTAACAGTACTAAAGTATGTACCTTCAGATGTACTTAAGTATGGAGAGTACCAGTACTAAAGTATGTACCTACAAATGTACTGAAGTATGGAGAGTAACAGGTATGTATCTTCAGATGTACTTAAGTATGGAGAGTACGGTACTAAAGTATGTACCTTCAGTGTCTAAGTTGGATAACAGTACTAAAGTATTTCCCTGATGTAACAGGACTCTTCATCAGCTCAGTGTAGGTGAAGAGTACTCTAAAGTGTCTGTCTTCAGATGTACTTAAGTATGGAGAGTAACAGTACTAAACCAGATGTACTTAAATGTAGAGACACTAACGTACTGAATCTTAAGTGTACTTAATATAGGGAGAGACGTACCTTCAGATGTACAAGTATGCAGTACCTAAAATGTATCTTCAGATGTACTTAAGACTGTGAGTACCAGTACTAAAAGTATGTACCTTCAGATGTACTTAAGTAATAGTAACAGTATAAAGTATGTATCTTCAGATGTACTTAAGTATGGAGAGTAACAGTACTAAAGGATGTACCTTCAGATGTACTTAAGTATGGAATAACAAAGCCCTTCAGATGGTACTTTGGAGAGTAACAGTACCGTATGTATCTTCAGATGTACTTAAGTATGGAGAGTAACAGTACTAAAGTATGTACCTTCAGATGACTTAAGTATGGGAGAGTACCAGTACTAAAGTATGTCCTTCAGATGTACTTAAGTATGGAGAGTAACAGTACTATGTACCTTCAGATGTACTTAAGTATGGAGAGTAACAGTACTAAAGTATGTATCTTCAGATGTACTTAAGTATGGAGAGTAACAGTACTAAAGTATGTACCTTCAGATGTACTTAAGTATGGAGAGTAACAGTACTAAAGTATGTATCTTCAGATGTACTTAAGTATGGAGAGTAACAGTACTAAAGTATTTCCCTTCAGATGTACTTAAGTATGGAGAGTAACAGTACTAAAGTATGTATCTTCAGATGTACTTAAGTATGGAGAGTACCAGTACTAAAGTATGTACCTTCAGATGTACTGAAGTATGGAGAGTAACAGGAGCATGGTTTATTACGGCTCTAATGTTCTATTATCATTTCTGGAACAGGACTCTTCATCAGCTCAGTGTAGGTGAAGAGACTCTAGTGTCTCTCAGTCCACCAGTCTTTAATAGAAGCTCATTCATTAGTCTGACGCTGATGGCACAGCACCACACACACTAACACACCACCACCACGTCAGTGTCACTGCAGTGCTGGGAATGATCCACTTGAACTGTTTCACTGCAGGGACCTATGGTGAGGTAACTTTAGAGGCATTAATGCTGGTTCGGTTGCGCAAACCAACACTGAACGTCCTTGACCAAGGCACCTAGAAGTTCTGGTTCTAGACTGTGTTCGTAGATGATGTTGACAATACATATAGAGATCAGTTCAGCGTCTACATCATCTAGGAACATCATCTATGAATAACAAAGCCCTTTCTTTTCCTCCGCCGTCTGTTAGCATCATCTACAGCGCAGAGACACAGGGAGTGTTTGGTGTCTCGGTCTGCGTGGGAGGCTGTATAATTGTCTACTGGTGATTCACTTATGGAGAACCGTTTGGCGATTATGCGCGCGCCGGCGAGCTGCTGCTGTACTCCGACGCCTGTAAAGACGGTATGTGACCTATGGAATCCATTAGTGCTGATTTTCTACTACAGCGAAACATCTGCTGTTTGCTCGTGTGGGGAAGCGTATCGGAACACCTGCTCGACTAGAGCGCAGCAGCTCTTCACCGAGCGCCTGTTATGGTGATTATACGAGCTGCTCCAGCGCCTGTTGCTCCTGGACCCACGCTTCTTGACTTGTGAACGAGTAGCGTTTTTGATTTACTATGTTCGGTGCTGTGCCGTCTTCATCACCACCATTCTCATTCTCATCTGTAGTGCCCTTCAGAGACTGAGAGGCTATGAAGATTTTAGACCCCCCAAATATCCCTTTAATATTCATCAGATCTTCTTTGTAGCCCCCTTCAGCTGGCTCTTCTTGGTGGAAAGCCCCGTTTGGATATCTGGTGACATATAGCTACGTATGATTAACGTCTCTGGCTTATTCATATAGAATACCAATGTGGAGCCAAATCCAGCAGGACCTGTGGAATGCCTTGCACATGGAATGGAACGGCTGTCTGGAATGTCCGAGGCGAGGTTGCTTGCTCTTCAAACAGACTAACGTGGAAACGAGCTCCGGATTGTTTATAGGGATCCATCCACAAAGAAAGCTGAACATAATGTATGAAGCAGTTCTGAACAATGACCTGAATGAGGCTTGATCCGTAACCGCTGTAACCTTGACGTGTGGGTTTCCACCTTGCCTGTCCGTCTCCGGTGCCCTGCAGGTGTGACTCTGAATGTATTCGGAAGGTCCCCACCACAAAAAGAGGGCTGAGGCCTGACTGTAGAAGCGACCCTGTGCCAGAGGCATAAATAGGCTTTCAGCGTCAGACCACGAGCAGTCACCACCAAACAGTGCCCCGGTGACTCCAATTAAGCCGGTTCGACGTGACAAAGACGAATGGCTGTTTTGGCGGGCGGTCGTAATTGCGTGGATACGACCCATTACCTGCCCTCCCCAGGTGTAATTATTAAGCCAATGGTCCTGAACAAATGAGTGGAACACAGGGCCAAAGGCACAGCGGAGAACGCCCCCTTCTCACCTTCCACTCAGCACGGGCGTCTCTGCTCCACACCAGTGAACCACCAGCCTCCAGAATGCAGAGGTCCTGCCCCGACCCAGCCTGCTGCTGGGCTGTTAGGGAGGCTTCGTAATGAGGGGCCTTATGGAGTTCGGGAACAGTCGGGTGCAGCGTGTGGTTTACCTACCTGAACTTCAGACGACTAATTCAGTTACTACTCAGTTACTACTCAGTTACTACTCAGTTACTACTCAGTTACTACTCAGTTACTACTCAGTTACTACTCAGTTACTACTCAAGTTATTACTCAGTTATTACTCCTGCAGGTGCATTAGCTGATTTAACCAGGGGAATGCTCTATATAGAAGTTGGTTTAAATGCCAGTCGCATGTACTCACTCAGGGCAGATCCCCAAACTCTAATCCACAGCCATACTGATCCGCACTCCTCTATCTGTCATTTATTCATCACTCATCCCTCCCATAGACTCCTGCTCATTTTCAGTAACCCCCAGCAAACACCTGCCAACCCCCATAGCAGCCATTCAGTAAATACTCCATACACAGTGACAACCGGCTAGCAACAAGCTTCAGCTGCACAGTCGCTCTACTGTATCCAGTTATGTATTTAACTGATCATAATTAATGTATAACTGATGATATATAAAATTATATACCTATGGCCACTTATACAGTCAGCGAGACATAATAGAGCCTGATCTATCAGTTTTTACTTAAGCCTGTATATACATAATACTATACCATCAATACGCTGGGTTACATTTTAGACTAGGCTATAGCTTACTGAGTTACCTAGTAACGGTACCAATGCTAATAGCTAGTAAAACTGACTTATTTACTCATCATACATGATGTAAACCCTCAATACTGCATGTATAATCATGGCTGTGAAGTGTGAGTAATGTTTTCTATCATAGCACATGTTATGAATGTTTGTAGATGGTCATAGGCATGATAGTGTTGCCATATAGAATTTCTGTGTTATTTATTGTAGGCTGCTGTAGTGTTAGCGCATTCTGTGCGGGTGTACGATTAGCCTTGCTAGTCATAAATACACTCTATAAGCTGGTACAGTCTTTGGCACAATGTAACATGTCATGGCAACTTCTCAGAGTGTGTTAACAACCCATACGGTATAATAATGTAAACACTTATAGCCATGTTTATAGTGCCTTATGGATGCTTTTGAAAGTGTTATTAATGTGTTTATAGGTTCTAATAGATATGGTATTGATGGAGTTCATGTTAGCGTGAGCATATTGACAGAGAGATCAATTAATCATACTCGGTCAGTCAGACTGGCCTCCAGAAAGATTCGGCTGTGTCCCTGACGGTGAATACGAACGACATCTTAAACAACTGAACAGAGGGTTCTTTTGGAATCTCTGGAATGTCTGCTTTTAAGCTAACTTCCAAAATGTTCATGGGCTTTGCAGTTAGCATGGTGCTAACAAGCTCCTAGATCCCACACCAAAGTTAGCATCATCATAGAGTTATTGTGGGACCGTAACTTGGCAGGGTTTTCCAAAGGTATGTAGGAGTGGTGGTGTGAGTTCTTCGTTCGGTGTCCGTTGAAGACCACTCTGGATGTGATGTTACTGAGCTCTCCAGAGTGAGTCAATTCCTAGCGGATTTTAACAGCAGGTCAAGGTAGAGATCCCAAAGACTAACAGAAGATAAAAAAATTAATGGAATGAATAGAGGAATACATTTACAACAGTGTGTTTACGTTGTGTTAGCATTCCTAGACCTGTCCAGTCAATCTTCCCTCCTCTTATGATCAATAGTTTATTAATAAGCTGGCATCCACACAATCTATGTCCATATGATTCCTCGCAGTAGTAGTGAAATAGAGTTATTAGGTAATATGGAATACCAAATACCATCAAAGTGATCAAAAGAAGAGGAGACATGCACATAAAAGGAAATTAAATTAGTGGCCGTGGTATAAAAGAGTTTCCACACACTCATATCACTTAACAAAGGCCATTAAACTCTCATTACTAGTAACAGGTCTTCTCAGGGTTTGACCAGGATTCAATTGTTCTTGTTTTGGCCTCATTAATCCTGGCTGAAGGAGTAATGTCCCAAATACGCAAGCCAAACCGAACGAGGAGGAATGCGGGGTTTGGGTCGTAATTTCAAAATTGCAAGTTCTGCAGAGTCATCAAGTAGAAGGAAAGCCCTCAGGTCTCTATACACAGATTTACAGTATCCAACACATATACCATATATACCATGATTTTACACTTGTGTATAGGGTGGTAGCAATGATTTACTTAATCTGAATGCCATATCAATAAGAACCTGTGAACACATTAATATATATATATATATATATATATATATATATATATATATATATATATATATATATATATATATATATATACTTTTATTTTTTTATTTTTTTTTTTCTTCTTCTAATTAAAGTTATATTAAGATCAAAATTTTAAGTTGCAACATCCAAAGTTCACCACAATACAACTTTCCAATAACAATTTGCCACTACACCAGTGGTAGGCTTAGTAGCATTTTTGGATTTTTAAGAATTATGAATGCATGTTATGAGTATGTTTATAGATCTTTAATGTCTGGGTCCACACATCATTAGGGGATGCATTATGGGTAATAAGATAACACTTTATTGATGAAGATATATAAATTTAAAATGTGTCTGACTGACCCAACACCACCACTACAGACCTCCAGCGAGCAGTGGTGTCCTCCATGAGTCATCCTGTTAGTGCAGCACCATCGGCAGACGGCTGCACCACGCAGGACTACCTGCACACAGACCGTTACCACGACTGTCCTTAACACCATGTCACCGTCACCAAAGACTGCAGTGGTGTCGTACCAGACTGTCATGGAGTGACTCAGAATGGCAGCGGGTCATCTTCAGTGACGAGTCCCGCTGTCGCTCCACCTCCATCCTGACCGCACCATCTTCAGGAACTTCAGTTCAAGCTGCATGGGATGGATTATCACAGGACTCCATTAGGAACCTCTACAGCTCCATACCGAGACGTCTGCTGTGTTGGGTTAGCAAACACAGCGGCCCGACGCCATACTGAGAGACCTTGAGTTACCTTTATCTTCCTTCCCAACTTACCTGCACTCCCACACACAGACATTGTATTGATGAAGAGTGTATTATCAGCATGTCAGAACCATGTGGAGTTTGTCAATTCGTACACTGACATCCAGAAGTCATCTGTCTGAAGTTAACTAAGTCCAACTCGAGTAACGTCATGTGACTTGAGTCCCCCAGCTCTGGGTTCAGAAGCCAAAGAGCTAAGCAGCCATCCCTGTTGAAGGTCACATGATCTCCCCAGTATTCCCTAATCGTTTGAAGGGCCAGTTGCTGAGTAATTCCATCCAAGCTCCGGAAAGTTCCACTCTTTTGAAAGCTCGCTTCAAACACCTCGGTGCTCTATTCAGGGGGAAGAACAGTGTGTATCCCTCCAGAGGTAGAGCTCTGTCCTTGTTTTGACACTTTGATTGTTTCGCAGGGTGAGTCTCTGAAAACACCGCAGTCGTGGGTGAGGATATTGTGAATGCATGCTTGCCCGGGCCGTTACAGTACACCGCATCTGTCTCAGGGCTTCTGAGTGCTGGTGTGGCTGTAAATGCAGCTGGGAAAATCCGGAGCGCCGCGGCCTCTTAATGGATGCGAGAGGATGCGAGAAAAGCGTTTACCCCTCTGTGCCGTATTCCTCTATGCTCTGTTTTAAAACAAGGTGTCCGGAATCATTTATCTGCTAATGTTGTGTCAGGTCTGGGCCCATCCCACCATATAAAGGCACATTAACCTGAGCAGCGTTCTCCAAGACAGAGAGCAATGTCCTTTATTTGTGTTATACAATGCAATTTCTGCGTCTGCTGTGTTCAGCCCTAGGTGCGGAACTGGATTCGGAGCCCCTTTAATCATTTCACTGTGCTGGCTCAGGAGGACAGGAGCGTATATAGGAGCTGAGTGGTGCATGTTCCTTCAAGTAATCCTATAAATTACGCTCCGCCCCTTACAGAACATGTACGGGAGCAAACGCCGCTGTTGGGAAGAGGTCAGGCTTCAGACTGATGCTCTAAAAGTCCCGTGGATTTGATTTTGTGACTGTAAAAGAGTAGCGTGTATGTGTATATTCCTGCACTGGAACACACCGGCCTGAACTCATGGTCTACCTGGTCTAGCACCTTGGCTTTATTAAGTGGACTCTGCCTCGTGCCTTTGGCAGCCTCTTCACTCCAGCTGTACACAAATCCACAGAGAGGTCATCAACATCCACCCTGGTCTGGGTTCTGTCGCCCTGCTTCAGCATGGTGTCTTTAACACCTGACAGCTTTCTCATCCCATTTCTAGGTGTTGGGGAAGGTAATGATTGGATTCATGCCTTAATTCCCTCTGCGCTCGGACTGAGGATAAAATATAGTTTGTTTTTTCCCGTGGTAAACACTGTCAACACTGTCAGCACTAACACGGGAGAACTGGAGATTATACATGTGTTGGGAAGAGTAGGATAAACAAGTGTTCATTTACCAGTGAAAACATTCCCAACACTCATCCCATTCGAACCTCAGCCAGGTCTTCGTTAAGCTTGCACGGATTTGTTGGTTTAGGAGATATCGCTTCAGGCATGTTGCTTTAATAGTGAGAAAATCTGACCCACTGAAATCACTTATAGTAAATTAATTAGTGTAATTAATTCATTACTAATTAATTACAGTAAATTCTTTAGAGCAGCTAAAGAAGTTAATCATCAATAATAAGCCCAGAACAATCGTGTGACATACACCACCACCACCAACAAGCTCTGATGTGGGATCAGACTACACAGCAGTTATGTGTTTGGTGATGGCCACTATGTCAGGATAAACATCATAGTGCCATAGGCTCATCCGTCGTGTTTTGGCCTGGGTCCCCACTTGACACTTACTCTTTCACACTCTTGCATGAGTTCAGGGAGGAAGGTCAAGAAGGTGATTACCATGGCTACAGAAGAGCTGCGTTGGCACGTGTGTGTGTGTGTGTGTGTGTGTGTGTGGATACTAGATATTTCACCCTCGATAAAGAGAGTTGCCCGAGAGTTGCCCGAGAGTTGCCCGAGAGTTGCCCGAGAGTTGCCCGAGAGTTGCCCGAGAGTTGCCCGAGAGTTGCCCGAGAGTTGCCCTAGGTTTTTTACAGCGTGGGCTGGCAGGCTGGACGAGGCCTGGACACTCTAGCTGGACTCTGGAAACTCGCAACTCTGCATGTCTGTAATCCCAGCAAACACGATTCAACAAAGTCCAAACCGGGTGCTCTGGGGCAATGCTGTTCACACAGGCCCATAGTTCTGTTCCTATTAAAGGGTTTCCCGTCCCGGCCAATGCCCTAACAAAATAAAAAAACAAACCAATGAGACAATACTGGGTCTCCAAGCCCGGAGCAGGGGTTTGGATCTAGGGTTTGGGGTCTGAGCTAGGTTATGGTGGGTTTGGTGCTGCATTCTTTATTAGAGTTGTAACAGCACTGAGGTCATGCCATTACATGGCAACTGCCACCCACGCTGAACCAGCACTGTGGACCCGAGGTAGGTCATGTCAGCCCCGCAGGAAGACAAGCAGATTCAGAATTCCCATATGGAGGATCCTCCTAAAGGCAGCAGGCTGCATGAAGGACTGGGCTTCAGGAATTCTGCTCATGGGTCAGAGGGAGAGTCTGCTGGATGAGGGCTGGTGTGTGGGTGTGTGTGTGTGTGTGTGGGTGGGTGGGTGTGTGGAGTGTATATTCACTAATGCTTCACACATCTGTTCAGCAGCAGAGGACGTGCAAGGCATAATCTCGCACCTGCTGCCGGTGGGAGCTCAGACGCTCACAGCTGGTACAGATCACCAATGCCACCATCCACCACGGCTCACTCCAGACTTCAATTATAGCAGAGGTAAATTATACCCACCCTTCTACATATTCATATCCTCCACCAGAACAGTTAGCATCCATGGTAAAGAGCTGGGTGGAGTAAAAACACTAACACGGTAACCACCGCTCAGGTTCCTGTTCATCACAGTAACACTTAATCCTGCAGCTATACACAGCACGACGTACAATAATCTGATATCTAGTATACAGCCTGTATACATGCTTAAAAATGACCTTACAGCAAGTTTAAAACCAGAATTTTAAGGCTTTTTTTTTTGCTTGTTTGCATTTTGCATATTTTAAGATATTTTGCTTGAAATTTGGCCTAGTAAGATCACTGTAAACACGCACACACATCTGGAAATAAATAACCTGACAATAAGCTTAAAAGAATCCAAAACTGTGTGTGAGTGACGGGATCCATAGATTGGGAAGAGGTGCTACAGTGCAGGGAATGCTCGTTCCATGTGTGGAAAATGGCTCCAGAGCAGATGTTAATGATTGGCTAAAAGGAGGGACTGCATGTGGGCGTGGCCAAAGACCATAGTGTGAAGGAAGTAGCTGAATCTGCAGGTGTGTGGAAGCGTACGGTCATACGGGTCTACCAGCAGTGGATACAATCCCAGCCTACAGGGAATTCTCCTCGGAACTGTGCCAGGGAAGGCATCCACCACATCTGGACCCAACTTCGGAATTCTCTGATGTAGGAGTGTCTGAACACTGATGTGGCTACATCCAGAACACTGTTACTAGTGCTGGTGAAGGACTCACACACTGGTAGGTATGGATCAGTCACAGAGGTACCTGGAAGTGAAATATCAATCAATCAATCAATCCATCAATATTTATTTGTATAGCACTTTTTACAACCAACCAGTTTGTTACAAAGGAAAAGAAAAACACAGAGTTAATGTACAACTAGGAAGGGGCGGGGGCGGGTCCAAGCCCCCCGTGAGCAAGCCAGAGGTAACAGTGGCGAGGAAAAACTCCCTTGAGTGAGGAAGAAGCCTCCAGAGGAACCAGGCTCAGAGGCGGAACCCAGCCTCCTCAGGTCAAACCGGGATGAAGAGAAAGACAGAACTAACAGGAGGAGGAGCTTAGAACATCTATTAGATCCAGTCTGATTAGATCCAGTCTGATTAGTCCAGGACGGAGTACCTGCACAGGTGGAGCTGACCCATAGAAGGAGTTCGGGTTCAGAGCCAGACGCTGGTCAGTGTAGATGTTGTGGTCATGTCAGGTGATGAAACAGGGCAGGAGACCCCCGGTGGAGCTGATGCTCAGTTGCCTCTAGCTGCTCTGGGGGTTCTGATCTGATCACTCACAAGTGTCATTCCAGTGCTTAACAAAGAGGGTGCCTTTCAGTCTGGTACTGTAAATACTCAACACACAGACACACACACACTAACACATACAGAGACTCACAGACACTCTCACACTCATTCACTCACACACACACTCCTTATCACTCCGGTCACATATAACTGCCCGAATGACCGAAGTGTTCCCATACACAGAATCAGATTGTAGAAATGATAGTGGGTGAGACGGGAGAGGGGAACAGAGCCGAGTGTTCAGCAGGTGCTGCCCATCCACCTCAGATAACTGCTCTGCGGAGGGTCCCATCATTTTATCAAACCATTTCATCTCCTCCTGCTTCCTTTGCTCCAGAACGCCTCCAGCCAGGGAGAGCAGGGAGCGTGAAGAGGGAGACGGGCAGACGGAGGAAGAGTGAGATGTTCTTCATGGAGTGGCAGCAGCACATGAAAAATGCATCTGTCCCACTTTCAGAAGCCGCACAATTAATCTAATGTTTCTCGGGCAATCCTGTTACTCAGCTCCTAATCCTGCTCCAGTGGCAGACTTCGAGCCGGGTCTTAGACCGAGAGCTGAGGATTACCGAGGCGCGGATAAGAAAACTGAGCGCACCCGGGCTGTCCTTACCCACCGCTGAGCAGGCACAGGCAGCAGAGTGTCTACAGAGCATGGGCGGTGGAGGGAGTTACAGTGTAGCCTGTTTTCCAGGTATCCCTCCACAGAATCCTGCAGGATGACCGTGACTAGAGGTAGTAAGGCATGAAAGCCCACGTTACACTCTCCTATACAGGCAAGGCCCTGGGCCGGCTGGTGGAGGTTCCATACTGGTGTGGGGCGTTCTCATGGCATGGGTTGGGTCCACTGGTCCACCTAAACACATTTCCCTGCGTGGAGACCATGTGGTTGGAGGAGCATCCCGGAGAGTTCTGATGAATGGTGTGGCCTGGAAGACATGAACCCAGTCGAGGTATTCCACTATCATGCCTTGTTCAGATTCCGATAATTCCCATCTACTTGCCTTGAGCACACTGACCAGTGTTCCACCTCACTCATAAGATCACACCTCACGGCTTATACAGGTGTGGGCGTTCCCAACCGGTTCCCTGAGGTAACACCCCTTCATCATCTGTTCAGAGACATGGAGAAGATCAGATTTATAAATCTAGAACAAATACAGCACCGGTTCTGTGGGGTTGGTTCTGTGGGGTTGGTTCTGTGGGGTTGGTTCTGTGGGGTTGGTTCTGTGGAGTTGGTTCTGTGGGGTTGGTTCTGTGGAGTTGGTTCTGTGCGGTTGGGTCTGTGGAGTTGGGTCTGTGGAGTTGGTTCTGTGGTTTTGCTAGTTAGGGTTTTGTCATAATTGGTTTTGGGGGCCCCCTAGTGGTTGGGAATCCTGGGCACCACGGCCTGCTTTTGTTTCCCTGACCTGAAAAGACGAGATATAGATCCCCATAGTTCCTCTGCAGTCCATCCGGTACAGACATCTTTAAATTAAACTGCATTTTAATGTTCCTGTCCTTTACCCACAATGCTCTGGAACACAGAGCCACTACAGTGTCTATCACACGTACAGGAGCAAACCCGCCCGTATTCCCAGAAGTCCTCTTTCTCGGAACAGGGAATGGGTGTACTGTTGCTTTGCATGCAGTGCCATTCATACTGTACACGTGGAGTCTAACCCTGGGCTCTATATTCCATAGTGACGGTGACATGGGGGCATGTTTACCTTCCCTCGCTGTATTCTTCACTCAGTAAATAAACCAATGAGTAGAAGAGATTCTGAGAAAACGACCATCTTTATATTCCGCACCCCCATACCTAACGTACGTGTCCTTGCTAGAGCGGCTGTCCTTGGCCTTGAACCATGTAGACCTACTGTCTTTAGACTTTGACAGTATCACCATTTCCCAGAACCCAGTCGTTCCCAGAGGTTTGGACTCCGGTGGTTAAATGGCTTTTCTCGGTAACATGTCTCACAAGTCAACGCACCCCCTACAGAGACACACTTCAGCACAATAAGAGTTTGGCACATTAGTTACAGCTCGTTAATCAGCGGATAGAAACGAGTCCCCCGTCACTGAACCACACCTACCAGTGTGTGACACCTCCACCAGGTCCAGCAGCAGCTGGGACTGGATCGGGCATGTACTGGACGAGGTTCTGGATGTAGCCACATCAGTGTTCAGACTCTCTCACATCAGAGAACTGGTCAGGTGGTCTAGATGCCTTCCCTGGCACAGTTCCGAGGAGAATTCCCTGTAGGCTGGGATTGTATCCACTGCTGGTAGACCCGTATGACCGTACGCTTCCATACACCTGCAGATTCAGCTACTTCCTTCACACTATGGTCTTTGGCCACGCCCACATGCAGTCCCTGCTTTTAGCCAGTCATTAACATCTGCTCTGGAGCCATTTTCCACACATGGAACGAGACATTCCCTGTTTAAATGTTTTTCCATTCGGTACGGAAGACTGAGCACCACCTGTACGGTAAACTGTGAGTAGCCGTTTTAGAGTTTTGTTGTTAACTGTCTAACGGGGAGATTTATCGCTCCTGATTCAGTGGCCGTGAATGAGACTAAATAGCACCTTGACTGCGGGTCTACTCCACCTTTCCCGTTTTATCATCCCATCATGTCCTCTGCCGTTATTTATTGCGGCGCTCGCAGCTCCGAGAGATATTTATGCAGCAGAAGCCCTCCCACCGCCGTCGCCACCGCTACCCCCTGCCTGGCTGCTCCAGCGGCCTTCATCTCTCTCGCTTTGCTGGCGCATCTCTACTGGTACCTACTTTACAGAATTCCACAGGAGCAGCCGCAAGTGTTCCACACCATCTGCCTCCAAATGCCAGAGGACGTCTTCATAATTCAAAGTAGCTTAATGGACAGTGTCAGGGCGGCGATACACGGCGTAGCGGCTCATGTTGAAACGGAGAGAGAGAGGACTCTGTTTCTGTTAGAAGGTGTATTTTAGGATTGGAGCATATGAAAAGCCATCATGGGCACCCACAGCATAAAATGATTATATTGAGAGTTGCCAGGACATTTTCCCCACCTCCCTGATGCTGCGAGCGGAGTGGGCTGGAGGGCTCACTGCTACAAAGCTAAGAGTAATTGTTGTGTGTGAGCGTAGGTGGGCAGGGATAACGTCAAAGCGAAAGGCCATCCACCACAACAAGCCTGGTGATTAACAGCCTCAGGATGGGCTTGTCATTTTATTTGTCCATTCCTTTTTTCCCTCACTACCCTGTGGTTTCTCTTCCTTCTGAAATGTCTTCATGTCCTGCGGGGGTGGCACACAGCTGGGGGAGAGATGAAGGGAAAGATAGAGGACATGCATGTACCACTCTGTGGAGGATGGGGATGCTAGGTAGGAGCGTTTGTCAGTGCTTGAGGACTAGCGACTACATGGTAACAGATATACTAACCTATGCTGAAGGTCCTTGTCCTTCTAGGCTGTCCTTAGTCTCTGCATGGGACACTCCACCCGCAGCACCACGTGTGCCCCCTGATATGGGTCATTCCACCGCATTAGCTCAGTAGGAGTTGAAAACTTCCCAACAGGCAGTACACTACGAACGGTGCTCTCTACCGGTTTAGCTGCTGGCCAGCACGGTCAGTCTGACTTAGCATACTCCTTCTACTGAAGCTTTGGTTCAGATGGCTGGCAGGTGCTGTAGATCTACGTCCATGCAGCTCAAATGCAGACTCTCAAAGCTGGACACACTAAGTATCACGATTTCTGAAATTTAAATTGAGAAATATTAACCTGCAATATTTTGCAATCGCCATTAGACCTTACCTCTTTACCTGACTGACCCAACAGCCACGATCGTGGGCATCCAGTGAGCAGTGGTGTCCTCCATGAGTCCTCCTGCTGGCAGACGGCTGCACCACGCAGGACTACATGCACACAGACCGTTACCACGACTGTCCTTAACACCACGTCACCGTCACCAAAGACTGCAGTGGTGTCGTGCCAGACTGTCATGGAGTGACTCAGAATGGCAGCGGGTCATCTTCAGTGACGAGTCCCGCTTTAGTCTTGGTGGAGACGCCCAACGAATCCGTGTGTGGAGGCACCGTGGTCAGCACCAAGATGCACGGTTTGTCGTCACACGTCCAAAAGACCTGGTGTCCCTCCACCTCCACCCCTACCGCACCATCTGCAGGAACTGTGTGAGGATGTTCAAGCTGCATGGGATGGATTATCACAGGACACCATCAGGAACCTCTACAGCTCCATACCGAGACGTCTGGCGTGTTGCATTGGCACACTGTGACAACAACAAGGCTGTCTTGTTTGGGAGCAGGGTATAGAGATGTAGACTCCGGCCTGACAAAACCACCTAGTTCCACCTTAATAACTCCTCACTCCTACCTGGTTTAGGAGTGGGTTCTGCTGGAGGTGTTAAGTAATGTCTTCGTTGTGCATTGTTGGTGTTCAGCTGTCATCGGTTGGTAGATTGGTACTTAGTCCCTAGCTGCTCGAATTCTGTCTCAGGTGGTTTCAGACGGACTCTGTTTACACAGACGTCAATAAACACAGCTCACACCTACGTCCTGCAGTAATGAATATCATCTGATCTCATATCGTCATCAGAGTGGGTGGTCCCAGTCACCCCGAGCAACAGAACCCACATATCCCTCTGCCCGTCGTTAGTCTGACTCTGCCCTCCATCATAGACGTGCTGCATCTGCCACTTTTCCACAAGGAGGTGGTTTAGCAAAGGAGATGCAGATTTCCCGCCTCCTCTCCTCGTCCTCACACTCCCTCTCACACACTCGTCTGCTCGCTCCCACTTGACAGCGGCACTTAATTTAACATAAAGGTTCTTGGTAGGCCGTTCAAGGAACGAGTTATGGATTTTGCCATTGCACGTTGCAGCAAAGAGCTAATAAGCCGACTGCTCTCCGAGTCTATGGGCGGACTGGTAAATGCGGAGCCTGGAATATAAGAGGCATCCCAGAGTGCTGGCTCCCTTCGATTCGGAGCAGAAAGGGGGAGGAATGTAGGACGGCCCTTCATCCCGCTGAAGGGGAAGATATAATTTAGATGGATTGTGCCATAGCACCTCTGTTAGATGTCTGAGGGGCATCATCGATCTCTGTCAGTTTACATAACATTGATAAACCTTTTAGTCACGCGGGTGACGGTTGTGGTGTGATGAAGAGGCCGAGGAGATGATCCATCCCAGGGAAAGAGTCTACATAAACATTTACCAGTCTGTGCATTTTCTCTCCGCCATGAAAAGGGAGCGCAGCCCGCTGTCGGCGTAAGTACCTGTAGGCAGATGTGAATCATAGCTCTCCTGAGAGCCGGGCTCTGAAATCAATAAAATGCCAGGCGACGCGCGGGAGAGCCGCCGCCGCAGCGTTCCCTGGGTCTGGAAGGATGAAGAGAGAGTTTTAACTATTATCCGACCGGGTAAAGGAGCAGCGGCACCTCTGTGTATCAGCAGGGCGCGTCCCCGGAAGTGGATATGTATCCTTCACGCCCCCATGGAGGTGCCCCTGTCCTCCTGTATGGCGGTTTCTCCAGCTCATCTCCTCCTCGGGGATGGAGAGGGGGGGCGGGCCAGGCTCGGAGAGAGAGCAGGCCGGATTGTGAGTGATTGCAGGGAGTCTGTAGGGATCTGGGTGCAGTGTGTATGTGTGTGTGTGCGTGGGTGTTTGTGTGTATATATGTGTGTGTGTGTGAGTGAGTGTGTGTGTGTGTGTGTGTGTATATATGTGTGTGTGTGTGTGTGAGTGTGTGTGTGTGTGTATATATGTGTGTGTGAGTGAGTGAGTGTGTGTGTGTGTGTGTATATGTGTGAGTGTGTGTGAGAGTGAGAGTGTGTGTAGGAGTGTGTGTGTGAGAGTGAGAGTGTGTGTAGGAGTGTGTGTGTGAGAGTGAGAGTGTGTGTAGGAGTGTGTGTAGGAGTGTGTGTAGGAGTGTGTGTAGGAGTGTGTGTAGGAGTGTGTGTAGGAGTGTGTGTAGGCTTGTGTAGGTGTAGGTCGTGTGAGTGTGTCGTAGGAGTGTGTGTGTGTGTGTGTGTGTGTGTGTGTGGGAGTGTGTGTCTGTGTGAGTGTGTGTGTGTGTGTGTGTGTGTGTGTGTGTGTGTGTGTCTCTGCAGGAGCTTTAGTGGAGAGGATAGAGAATCTTTCTGGGGCACAAGCAGTCCCCCACTGGCCCGGTTCTTCTCCCCTGTGGCGCAGCTGTGGTTTCGCCTCCTAAGCTGGCTTCTGGGTTCCTCTGCTTTATGAGAGAAGCTCTGTAAAGGGAATTCCAAAACCGCTCCATTATTAAACGGTTAAGGAGTAAACAATTCTGAGCGGTTTAGTGGGAAAGGCTTGGTTCTAGAGGCTGAGAGGACTGGAGGCGGATATCTGGAGTGAATTCTACTCATCTTTCGGAATGTCGAGATTCAGATTGATTGATCGTTGTGTTCCCCATATGGAATGAATGGGGTGGAAAAGTACACACCCACCTACTGTACATCTGAAGTTCAGTGTTGGTCTGACCAGTGATCACTCATTCCTACCTTAGACTCCCATTCATTTTCACCCCCAGTCACCAAACTGCACAGACTCACTTAGGACAGACCCCCAAACTCTGATCCACAGCCGTACTGACCATCACTCCTCTATCTGTCGTTTATTCATCCCTCATTCCACCCATATACTTCTATTCATTTTTAGCAATACCAAAGCAACCACCTGATATACCATAGCAACTGATTTGCAACACCATAGCAACCATTTGGAATACTATTTTACTTTGTTGTTGGTATGTTTTCTTCCAGACTATTGTTCCGGTTTTAGGGTGGGATGGCAGTGACTGTCGGGCAGGCCGTTTGGGCAGACTGGGCTTCTCTGTAAGGTCCTCGTCTGATTAATGCTCCAGCCGTGTCTTCCTCCGTCTTTGTGGCGTGTGTATACTTTGGCAGGTAAGTGATCTTATCTTGTTGATGTGCTCTAAATTGCTCATTCTGAGACTGGTGGAGGTTTAGGGTAATTTGTTTTCTTCTCAGATACGTCCTCACTGTACGGACAGATCACGTGTTTTAGGATCACTACCCTGGAACAGGCCAAGTCATCTGCGGGTATAGTGAGGGAACTGGGCTTCAGTCGGTTAAATTACGGCCATCTCAAAATGAGAGCTGTAAGATAAGTGAAACTGTAATTTTACTCGACAGTGTCTCATGTTTCTGCAGTGAGGGCCTGTCCTTCCTAATGCTCCTGTGGGCAAATGCAATCAAATGCTCACAACAGTGAGTAACAGCATTTAAAAAAAAAATAATAATCTTGGCGTGTAAAATTTTCATGTTTAGTTAATATATCTAGTTAGAATTTCTCATTTCCCAGATTGTTGTAAACTCAGTTTAAGATTATTTCATTTATTTCATTAATTTGTATTTTTTATTATTGTTTTAGGGCATTTCTCAGATGTTCTCACTGCACTGACAGATAATTTCACCCGTTTTACATTTTACTTTCCGAGATCAATGATTTATTTGTGTATGTATAACCTGAAGGTATATACAAAAGTTCATAGTTATCCAGAGTTTGTACCTATTAGCTCAAAACAGGCCGATTTATACACAGTAATCAAAACTTTACTTACTAAAATCACTTAAGAGGAGTAAAAAAAGAGGAAATATTAATTCTTACTCAGATTGTGACTTCAGTTTGATTTAGAATTTAGATTAAAATTTTTAGCTATCCAAAATGATCTTGGAAATGGGTCAAATTATCTACCAATACTCCAATAAAACTGTCTTATTAAAATCACTAAAAGAAGTAAAATCAGAATTCTAAGATTTATCAACTAGATTTATTTTTATTGTTGGTGCCAATCCAGATATTCCGATTGTGTCTTCAGTGTGATTTAGAATTTGTTAACATTTGCCAGTTGTGCCAAACTATGAATTTTAAGATGTAGATTATTATAGATTATAGATTAGTTTGCCCAGATCTCAGATTAGCCACTAGGCTCAGTCAGGATTAGTGAACACCACAGGAAGTCTAGACGTCAGCAAGAGAATTCCACTGAAAGAGGAACGTGTGAAGACGACGTGAATTCTGTCACAGGTTTAGTTCCGCCTGCCTCGGAAGGCTCAGCAACAAACAGCAGTCTGTTCAAACACGAGGAATAAGAGGGATTACAGAATCGACAGGCATTAATGAATTACCACCGTTTCAATGGAACAAGTGAGACAGAGGAAAAGTGCAGGACATGGGTAATTTAATCTCCACAGAAATTAATTTAGGATTCTGCTTTCGGTCTATTCATCCTGAAACCGCCGGTGACGTTTACCCGATGCTCCAGGAAAGCTTTCCTCGATTTGTTTGCGACCGCCTCCATCACACGGGCAGCTGGGGGTTTAAGTTGTGCTAAGGAATGAGGGTTTGATACGAGGGCGATGAGTTCCGGTTTAATTGCGTGGTTTATTTATAGATGTAGTTTTAGATGGAGGCTGCGGTGCTTATTAAAAGGTGTTCACTCTTTCCCGTAATTAGAAAGTCTCGTCCCCGTCTAACACCTCTGGTCTAATGAGGGAACATGCGCTCCAGCCGAGAAGCACTGAGATGAAACCGGTACATAAACAAGGATGCATGGGGAGAGGTAACCTTGAAGTGCTCCCTCTGCCAGCGCTCACAGCTGTTAGGCAGGCTGGGAATTCAAAAGGCATTCCTGTGGATTTCAGAAGCCGGTTCTTCCTCCACCATCAGTAAATATGAGGTTCTGTGTTCCTGCGCGGAACGTGGACCAATTAGCTGAATTCCCCCGTGTCAGGCGTGTTTGTGTGAACGCTGAAAATAATGGCTCCAGAGCAGATCCCTTCATCTCTCTCCTGGTACTGACTGTCACTGTGCTGTGGTGGTTCTGCTGTGGTTCTGCGGCGGTTCTGCTGTGGTTCTGCGGCGGTTCTGCGGAGGTTCTGCTGTGGTTCTGCTGTGTTCTGATTGGGCAGTACGCATGTTAAACAGTCGATTTTACACTGATGTCTCTTAAGTGAATTTGGCTTCCTCCAGTTAAGACATTCCCAGAGTTCCTAGGCATCACCCGGAATCTGTCCTGTGAGACGGTCGTTAAGGCGGATTGACTGTTCAGTTAGCCATGTTAATTTACCCCATTAAACTTAACCACTTCTAAAGAACAGCACTGATGTATAGTGTGTTAAGTACCACACAAAGGCAGCTGGCTCTGAGGGGAAGGCTACTGAATTACAACCCAACAGGGCTGAGCAGTACAGTACCTCAGTAAGTGTAATGTGTTAGTGTGCTGTAAGTAGTGTGTTGGTGTACGGTAAGCATTACAGACCTCCAGCGAGCGGTGGTGTCCTCCATCAGTCATCCTGTCAGTGCAGCACCATCGGCAGACGGCTGCACCACGCAGGACTACACCCACACAGACCGTTACCACGACTGTCCTTAACACCACGTCACCGTCACCAAAGACTGCAGTGGTGTCGTACCAGACTGTCATGGAGTGACTCAGAATGGCAGCGGGTCATCTTCAAGGGACGAGTCCCGCTTTAGTCCTTGGTTGGAGACCGCCCAACGAATCCGTGTGTGGAGGCACCGTGGTCAGCACCAAGATGAAAACGGTTTGTTTGTCACACGTCCAGAAGACCTGGTGTCCCTCCACCTCCTACCGCGCACCCATCTGCAGGAACTGTGTGAGGATGTTCAAGCTGCATGGGATGGATTATCACAGGACACCATTAGGAACCTCTACAGCTCCATACCGAGACGTCTGGCGTGTTGGGTTAGCAAACACGGCGGGCCGACGCCATACTGAGAGACTGACTTCTGTATGTGTAGCTCAATAAATATTGATCATATCAGTCTAAATTTATCATCAGTTATTGATCCTGGTCACCTTTATCCTCCTTCCCCACACACCTGCACCCCCACACCTCCTTCTGGGTGGAGCTGTTACTCTGATGACGGGTGTATGATCTTTATAGTTAAATTTGAGGAAATAATATATCACACAGCTTTTCTCAGAACCGTATCCAATTCCAGAGCTTGCAGTTCAGTGTGCGCTCTATGTTTTGGTTCCCTCCTCCAGCTGCTCCCATCAGCTCTTCTTTTCCAGCAGCCTTCCTCCTCTGTGTACGAGCTGGAGGAGAATTTATGAGATTCGATGCGCACACTTTAGCCTGTAAAATAAGAAGCACAAACTTCAGCCATTTATCTCAGCATGGCCTATAAACTCCAGAGAGGGCACAGGCTCATTTCAAATGCACATCCAACAACAGGCAGGTTGTAATAATAATAAATCAGGAAATCGGCCCGTACAAATGAAATCATCTGCTGGGGCTGGACGCATGCCAAATTGACATAAATAAATTAGGAAACAGATTCGCTTGGATTTCCCACCACCGCTAGGCTGTAACCGCATCTGACACATTGCTCAGGCTGAAAATGGACCCTACCTGGTTCTGTGAAAGAATGTTCTGGCTTTTTAACTGTTCACCTTCCTGCAGGTAGCGCTGGCAGGAAGCCCGTTTGAGTCTGTACAGAAGGGTCGTGTGTTTGCACACCTGCACTGAGCGTGATTTTGGCCTATAGGACTACCAAACGTGACTGCTCCTTCTGACCCCTTCATTAAGCCCACCTGCCTGTCTCTACACTCAGCGTCCATCTTATCAGCTCCACGGACCATATGGGACCCCACAGGACCCCCACAGGACCCCCACAGGACCACCACAGGACCCCCACAGAGCAGGTAGTATGTGGGTGGAGGATCATTCTCAGCACTGCAGGGACACTGACGTGGTGGTGGTGTGTTAGTGTGTGTGGTGCTGGTGTGAGTGGATCAGACACAGCAGTGCTGCTGGAGTGTTGAGACACTGTGTCCACTCACTGTCCACTCTATTAGACACTCCTACCTTGCTGCTCCACCTTGTAGATGGACAGTCAGAGACGATAGCTCATCTGCTGCTGCACAGTGCAGTGCTGGTCATCCTCTAGTCTCTCACCAGTGGACACAGGGCTTGGTGGAGCCTTACCCTGTAAATAATGCTGCTGTATATCTTTGACTAATCTGGAATAACGCTCTGGGGTTAGTGTAATCCGTGTGACGGCAGTGTGAACTGTTCCAGTGGGCCTGTATCTGTACCCGGGGTACTTTCACCTTGTGCCTTATTGGAAATGTGGGAGACAGCAGGGAGACGGTTTGTCTGCACCCAGCGGGATATAAACTCTGAAATCGACCTCATGGCCTTTATTAATCTGTTGTGGCAGATTAGTTAGCAACAGTGGCTCTTCATAGCTCAACTCAGAGCCTGTGTTTTTAAACACCCCATTACCGTGTGCCATGCAGCTAATTTCCTTTCCAGTCTCTCTGCTCCTACGCCCGCTTTTTCTCAGGAGCGAGGGAAATGAAAGGCAGGGTCTCAGCGGAGCTGCAGGTCCGGCCGAAGACTCAGAACGCGAACGCCATTCTTGTGTTTTCTGCAGCGCCTGGTTCTGAACGCCGGGAGTCAAATGAGCAGGAGACGCTCCTGCTCTGGCAGATCTGGACGAGCAAGCCCAGATTTGTTTCCCAGTTCTAAGGCAGAGCGTTTGGAGTGTGGACTGCAGTATCGGCTCCTTAACGTGGCGTCCTTTTGTGTGTCAGCCTTGTCATAGCAACAGCAGCACGGAGCTCAGTTCAGTAGCTCCGAACACAAATACATCTCCCAGGCCGTGTAGTGAGCGGTGGGCTTCCTGGTGGGCATGCTGCTCCGAGGTGAAGTCTCCACATGAAGCGCAGTGTAACTCAATCCAAAGTGGAAACAGAATCCAAACGTAGAGAGGTTATTATCTGTGAGCTCTGCATCACTGCACGCCTTTATCATCTGCGTGAGGAAGCGGTGTATGAATGTGTGGTTATTGGATTTACTTTACAGTACATGCACTTTGTATTTGTCATAGTCGAACACACAGCACTATGCAAAGTGTTGGGCACAGAACGAATTAGCAATAAAAACCCCACACAGCATTACAATAAATATAAACAACGTTAATGAATACTAGCTGATGTCTGAAGTCACTGTCTACAGTATATGTGAAAAAATGCTAAAAAAAATCAGCTTAGAGAGCTTTACCATTTATTTACATTTATCACTGCAGGTTTAGCTGCTGACCAGCTTGGTCTTTGCTGGTTTAGCCGATGACCAGCTTGGTCTTTGCAGGTTTAGCCGATGACCACCTTGGTCTTTGCTGGTTTAGCCGATGACCAGCTTGGTCTTTGCTGGTTTAGCCGATGACCAGCTTGGTCTTTGCTGGTTTAGCCGATGACCAGCTTGGTCTTTGCAGGTTTAGCCGATGACCACCTTGGTCTTTGCTGGTTTAGCGAATGCACCAGCTTGGTTCTTCTGCTGGTTTTAGCCGATGACCAGCTTGGTCTTTGCTGGTTTAGCCGATGACCAGCTTGGTCTTTGCTGGTTTAGCCGATGACCAGCTTGGTCTTTGCTGGTTTAGCCGATGACCAGCTTGGTCTTTGCTGGTTTAGCCGATGACCAGCTTGGTCTTTGCTGGTTTAGCCGATGACCAGCTTGGCCAGCTGGTCCTTTGCAGGTTGTAGCCGTATGGACCAGGCTTGGTTCCTTTGCAGGTGTTAGCCGATGGCCAGCTTGGGCTCTTGCTGGTCGTATGCTGTTATGGCCAGCTTGGTCTTTGCTGGTTTAGCTGATGACCAGCTTGGTCTTTGCTGGTTTAGCCGATGACCAGCTTGGTCTTTACTGGTTTAGCTGTTGACAAGTTGTGAA
>JAMWET010003190.1:0-19430 GCA_024036415.1 Prochilodus magdalenae | reverse complement strand
GATTTAACTTTCTATTGCTTCTAAACAATGTTTCCCTTCATTATTTACATATTTAAAGTGTTCCCATGTCAGAAAATATTGTTTTCCTCCCAAAACAAGTTTCATTACAACGTTGAGCTTTTTGGCCGTTCTAAAGCCTGTAGGCGCTTCTAAAGCTCAAAAAACGCTTTTTCAGCGCCTAAATGCAATGAAAATGACACTGTTCATTTTGTACTGCCACGTTCAAGATTTCACTTTCTAACAATGTTTTCCCTTCATTCTAGACATATTTAAAGTGTTCCCATGTCAGAAAATATTGTTTTTTATCACAAAACAAGTTTCATTACAACGTTGAGCTTTTTGGCCGTTCTAAAGCCTGTAGGCGCTTCTAAAGCTCCCAAACGCTTTTTCAGCGCCTAAATGCAATGAAAATGACACTGTTCATTTTGTACTGCCACGTTCAAGATTTCACTTTCTATTGCTTAGAAACAATGTTTTCCTTCATTCTAGACATATTTAAAGTGTTCCCATGTCAGAAAATATGTTTTTTTGTCACAAAAACAATTGCATTACTGCGTTGAGCTTTTTGGCCGTTCTAAAGCCTGTAGGCGCTTCTAAAGCTCCCAAACGCTTTTTTCAGCGCCTAAACGCAATGACACTGTTCATTTTGTACTGCCACGTTCAAAATTTCACTTCCTATTGCTTAGAAACAATGTTTTCCTTCATTCTAGACATATTTAAAGTGTTCCCATGTCAGAAAATATTTATTTTTTTTTGTCACAAAACAAGTTTTATAGCAACGTTGAGCTTTTTGGCCGTTCTAAAGCCTGTAGGCGCTTCTAAAGCTCCCAAAAACGCTTTTTCAGCGCCTAAATGCAATGAAAATGACACTGTTCATTTTGTCCTGCCACGTTCAAGATTTCACTTTCTATTGCTTAGAAACAACTTTTCTCTTCATTATTTACATATTTAAAGTGTTCCCATGTCAGAAAATATTTTTTTTTTGACACAAAACAAGTTTTATTACAACGTTGAGCTTTTTGGCCGTTCTAAAGCCTGTAGGCGCTTCTAAAGCTCCCAAACGCTTTTTCAGCGCCTAAATGCAATGAAAATGACACTGTTCATTTTGTACTGCCACGTTCAAGATTTCACTTTCTATTGCTTCTAAACAATGTTTCCCTTAATTCTAGACATATTTAAAAGTTTCCCCATGTCAGAAAATATTGTTTTTTGTCACGCTTGAATAAACACAAGGCAACCTGTAAAGGTCTTTCAGCATATAGACTGCGATATCTTTTTCTTTCAACCTTGTCAACTGACTGTGGGCTAGTGGACAGAGTTTTTGTTTCTTTTCAATGCTGACCACAGGATTGATATTCTCAAACAATAATCAGAAAAGGTTAATGGCAAACAAGAGAGCATATTTGTATCAAGAAGGATTTGTACAAGAACACCTAAGGGACTCATCAGATTGTCCAGCTGTCAAAAACTCACAAAAAAGCTTCATTTTCAGTGCTTGAACTTTGACATACAGTCTGTTTGCGTCTTGTTTCATGATAATTTTCTGAAGGATTTTAAACGTGTACCTGAGTTCTGGTGGGTAGCTCTAGTTGAGGGCTTATATAAGACCCGATAACATTTCCACTGCAAATGGCACACTTCTCAGCTCACTCAATACTTCCAGCCCCTTCCATGTCCTCTGGGTCATCTGTGGGCTCTGCACTTTTATGTCTCACAACAAAGATCCCAAGCACCATCTTTGACATCTCTTCCTGGCAGTCATTTCCCAAGTTCATGTTTCTACCAGTTTTGATTTACTGCAAAAATCATCTTTATCTGTCCTATAAGTCCACAAACCACAAAACATAAGGCAGATTGACTCATATTACATTATGTTTAGACCAACTTTAGCCCCATAAGCTGGACCAACTTAAATGAAATTAGTGAAATCAACACAGTTAACTATACTACATTTGGTTAAATAAACATGAGCAAAATAAGCTAAATGAACACAACTAATTATATTACTTTAGGTTTGGAATAACTTGTGCAATAACTTGAATGGACATAAGTAAAATAAGTTACATAAACACTAGTAAATCAAGTTCAGCCAACATTAATCAGTTGTGTTGGAATTGTGAGGCCAGATAATGTTCAGTCAGCTTTAAATAATTATGTTGGCTCTAATAAATTGCCTTATAATCAAAGAAAGTTATTTAATTGTGTGGAAATACTTTCCATAAATTCAACTAAATTATTATTTTTTTTTGAGTGTAGGTACACATATAGATATATATTCACATCTTCATTTGTCAGTATGGAAGAGAAATCTACTGCTAGCAACTGCAAATTACAACTGCACAACCTGTACTAGTCATCCACAAGCTAAGCTCACTGGGAATAAGCAACACATTGTGCAGCTGGATCATGGACTTCCTCACCTGCAGACCACAGTGTGTTAGGATGGGTGAACACACCTCACCCTCTCTCACACTCAGCACAGGATGTCCCCAAGGCATTGTTCTCTCCCCACTGCTGTACACTCTGAACACCCACGACTGCATCGCAACCCACAGTTCCAACACTGTCATCAAGTTTCCCGATGACACAGAAATAATCGACATCACCACCAAAGATGCCCATACAGAGAGGAGATCAAGCTTCTCACAGAGTGGTGTGCCACCAACAACCTCGCCCTTAATGTCAACAAAACGACAAAGAGCTGATCATTGACTTTTGGAAGGTGGGAAAGAAACACACAAACCACTAAACACTGGATGCACGTTGGTGGAAAGAGTGAGCAGCTTCAAGATCCTCGGTGTCCAATTAACCAAGGATCTTACTTGGACAATTAACACGTTACACATTGTCAGAAAGGCCCAATAATGCCTCCACTTTCTACGAAGGCTGAGGAGAGTCAACCTTACACAGCAGCTTCTTTGCAGCTTCTATAGATTCACCGTGGAGAGCATCCTGACAAGCTGCATCACTGTGTGGTATGGTAGTGCCACATCTGCTGAGTTCAAGGCCCTGCAGAGGGTGGTAAAGACTGCATAGCACATCACTGCAACTACCCTCCCACCCATACAGGACATCCATGACAAGACATGTCTGAGGAAAGCAGTCAACATATCCTTAGATCCCACACACCCCAGCCATCTCCTGTTCCAAACTCTGCCCTCCGGAAAGAGGTACCAGAACATCCAAGCCAGAACCACCAAGTTCTGGAACAGCATTTACCCTAGGGCTGTCAAACTGGTCACACCAGCAGCGACTACCAGAACATGACTAGAACACTAAAGACTGCCACTGATTTCTAGCCGGGATCCCGCAGCACACACTGGGCTTGCGTAGCTCACAGGACTGTATGCACTGAACACAACTTTACCTGTATACCTGAACATCTCAGCTGTTTACTTATTTATCTATACTGGACATCTGTGCTAGGCAATTTAGCCGTTACTTGAATATTTAAGCTGCTATTCTCCCACCTGCACTGTACACCTTATATATCTATACTGTTTAAAACCACATACTAAGCTGATACTGCTCTTACTCCTTGCACAGGTCCTGTACACGAATTGTACAGTTTGAACACATTGTTTTTTGTCTATTTGCCTTTGCACAACACATATATATATATATATATATATATATATATATATGACAATATATGACACATAACAGTTGGAGAAGGACACAAAACACTGACAGTGTTTTGTTATACTGTACAACCCTGTATTGGCATAATGACAATAAAGTTGAATTGAATTAAATTTAATTGAATAGTCAACACAAGAGAATGGCACAATCATGTGAGCATTACAATCCTGAAACACCAATGTAATCCAACCGCCATAAGCCATGACAAATTCGCTCTGACAAAATAACCCTCTTTATTTCACTCTAACCATTTTTTACTCATAGTTATATCCTCTCTACTGCCAGGCTCCGCCCACCCCGCCAGGAACAGGTAGCTCAAACTTGTTGTAGCATTCCTGCTGAACAACGGATTGACGCTCAACTGATGGTCTATGCGTCCTTTATTCATCTCTTCACATAAACACTTCGTAAGAAGTAAACACCAAAGAACAAAAACAATAAACAAGAAAATGCTTAAATCACAAGATAAAACCAGTCCCACACATTTAAAATATACTCATGTCAATTTATCAACACCTACGAAAAAAAAAAAAAACTTCAACAACCTAAGACACTACATACTCAGCATTTCAACAATCGTGCAAGCAGTACAGCAACCACTTGGCTGAATACATTCACTAAAGGTTAATAGGTTCTAACAAATAACGTAACAGATTTACCTTGTTCACCTACAGCAGAGTCCTAATCTTTTTCAAAGCCTAGTAGATTGTTTGGTGTGTCCATTGTTTTTGAGGAACAATGGCTCCCCACCATTTTACTTAAAGAGCCACCTGACTCACCTCACTTCCTGCTTACCCCTCTCATGCTGAGCATGTCAAATTAAAAGACACCACTCGCTCTCAGGCTGTTTGTACACAATTATCACACAGACACAATTAGTTACACTCCCACCAAATCATACAGGGTTTCTGCATTAACAGTGCAAACCATAATGATTTCCTACCAGTAATTAGATACTCATCATTGTAAAAGGAAAACCATGAATCAAATAAATTCAAAAAAAAATTAAAAAAAAAAAAGCAAAAAAAAAAAAAGCAAAAAAAAATTAGGAAAATTATGCCTCCACTAACAAAATTAATTTATGCACTGAACGTTCAACCACTGACAGCTTATGATGCTTCCCTCCACTACTCAGCTTTGAATTCCCGAGGGCTATCTTAACTCTCCTAACAAGTCCAACTTGGTCAGAATTGGCCTCTACAATTCTTGCCAACCTCTATTCATTCCTGCACTGTAAAAAAAAAAAACTTCCTGTAAACTTTACAGTGTTGTAAATTTACAAAAAGTGTTACAAAAAGTCTTGTAAATTTACAAAATGATACTGTAGAATATTTTACTGTAATTTTACACAACATAAAATACCAATAATAACTGTAAAATATACAGTATGATTCTGTATACATATACAGCTAATTTAAAAACAGTTTTACTGTTAAATTACACCAAATTACAAGCAATTAAAATTGCCAGTAGGATACTGTAAATTAACAGTATAATTATTATACTATAAATGTAGTAATTCTAGTAATAACTGTAAAAAAAAGCAGGTTCTAGTAAAAAAATAAAAAAATAATTTTTTAGTAGCTAAAGAGAATGGGAAAATGTATACAGTAATACCAGAAATATTTAAATTCATGTGAAATAGAATTAAATTAAATAAAAATGTATTCAAACCCCTAATACCAAGATAATGACTACCACAAAAAACATTTAATTTACTGCAGAATATCATCAAAAAATACAAGCAAATTAAAATTGCAAAGATAATACCAATGCAAAACACAAATTTCAAACCCATCAAAGTAAAAAAACTTCAAAATAAATACTTTCAACACAAATCTAGTGCTTAGTTTTCTATTTTGTCTAATTTACTGCAAAGGCACAACTTGCTCTATGTTCAAAAACAAGCAATACAAGCACAGTTCCTGGGTTAATACCCATGATTCCTCTGCAAGATAAACCAAATCATTTAGAAATGTTAAATATGGGTTTGTTAAAAAGAAAAAAAGGCAGATGTGATCTGACACACTCAGACCTGAGTCAGATCTGCAGGCAAATGGCATAAACTATATTAAACCAGCTCAAACCTTTAATATGAACATAGCCCCAGAGCTTAGTGTGATATTCAGTGACATATGGAAGTGTTTTGCTGTGCACAATATTGTGTTCACTGGATTATTTTACTTGTGGTTTGTGCCTTTTTGCACTTACATCATGAATATTAATGGTCAGGAAAACTTGCTATAAGACTTTAGCTAAGATGTTTGTGTTTGTGTCCCCAATGCTGCACCACACACCTCTTAAACTATTTTTGTTACCTTTGAATGAACTCCATAGTAGATGCTGCTCCCTCCTGATACTCCAGGTTTAAGGTGTAATAAATGGCAAATAAAGCAGCAAGGCCTTCAAAAAATGTGTCTGAACTTGACCCCAGGACAAGCTTGCCTTCCACTGACTGCATCCACTTCTCTGGGTTCATTTTATCACCTGCAAAAAACACACACAAAAACACAATTCTGTTATGTACTACAACAACACCAACACCACGACCACCACCAACAACATAATGTTATGAAATAAAGCAAATGTATACTGACAAACTGGGAGAAAGACAAGACAGTGACAGATTCAAAGAAAACATGCCAATTGCAAATTCATCTAGCTAACTGGACAGGATTAAGATTTTCAAAACTATGGGGTTATAAAAGGTTATAGTTAGACATTTTAGACAAAATGCTGTCTACTGAAGCCCCAAACTTAAATCAAAAGCAAAGCAAAAAGGGAGATACATACATGTACAGAGAGTAACAAGGCAAGAGAGTGAAAGGGCATGTGTGTAAAAGAATTTTAAAAGACCAACTACATGGAATACAATATTTGTTTTGTTTTAATTAGGTAATTGATTTTGAGGCAGACAACATTGTTCAATCCCATTCAAAAACTAAGCTGCAAAACTAATTTACTTCATTTTTTAAAGTTTCCATGAGGGGAAACCAATGCATTAATATACAACAAACTACCCATTTGCACTGCAGTTATAAGGAACATTTTAGCCTGAATTGCTTTTTGAAGAAGGCATGAAAAGCAGCCAATTGGAAAAGAGATCATTTACATACCATAAATTTACATAGACTATTTAATTCTAAGGAATAAAGTTAGACACACTGTAGACTTTGGGGGAAAACTAAATACAAGGGGTTTTAAGAGGGCTTTAATAACCTTGGATAATCAGCTGGGGTGAATCTGGCAATGCAGCTGTTCTTTGGATATCTGCTGCAGTTGCTGCCACCTACAACACAAAAAAGCCACACACATACACAAACAAACAGCAACAAATTAAATTTCGATATTATGCTAAACAGCAACTAACAGTTAACACTGCTCATATAGGAGAGGTCTTATTAATTACATCAGCTTCTAGAAAAAGAGATTCAAATTTCTCCTTAAAGTGGGCCATCAGGAGAAGCAGGATGCAAGAGACCAAAGAACTTTCTTGTCCAGACTTCAACACGATGGCACAAACCTCATTGTTTGTTGGCTTTTCTTCAAAGAATTTTAAAATCCTCTTTCCTTTCGCTTGAAAGCCCTCCAAAATTCCTGTGAGCAAAGGGATATCAGTAAGCAACTGGAAGTGGGTGGAGAACACCTTTAGACAGAACAGGTATGGCCATGAGCTCTTCAAACTGGACAAAGATGAGTGTGAAGCAGCATTAATGTCCTGACATTGATGGTAGTAGTAGGTAACCTCCATCAACTTACAAACTTCTTCCCTGTCAGCCCCAGTCATTCCCTCATAAGAATGAAGCTGTAACATCTGCTTACGTTGTTCCTCTAAGGTTTCATCATTTCCCCCAAAAGGGGGCTCTTCTGGCTGCCAGTGGACACAGCCATATTGATCAGACTGTGTTAGATCAGTTACATATGGCAAAGGCGCTACAATAAGCCTAAAAGAACACAAAAAAAACTCATACAGTAAAGTCAGCAGGCACACAAGCAAGGGACTAACATGCACTAAAACGCTAGGTATTTTAAATGTAAAGTTACTTAACAAATGAATCAATAAAATGTAAAGACACTCAAAACACGCACTGGACAAGCTAAGCCGCTAGCGTTAATCACGCGGCACAGCCAAACTGTATAACGTGCGCCTAAAATGATTTACATGCGCCGGGAAAGCTAGTTAGCTACCTAGCTTACTTACGTGGGAGAATCAGCAAAACAACAAAAAAACATTATTATTTTCACGGGGGAACATGTTCCCGAAAGCTTGTGACACTGTAGACAAAGTAAAATCAGAATACAAAATATTTAGACAGTTCGTTTTAGTGCATAAAGATCCAATCTGGTGCAACAATCCTAGTAAAAATCGCTTTCTTTCAGCAGTAACCCATTAGTTATGCCAAAGCAAAGCAGGCTTATATTACGGAAAACACCATACATCTAAAAATCCATGCTGAGAAATCTCATTGACACGTGGACATGTGTTCAACGTGTTGGTCTGGTCGAAATGTAAAGCGCTAATGTTGCTGTGAAGTGATAGCCAGCTGCTAACTAGCTAGCTAGTTACTCAGAGAAGTGCTGCTGAACAGATACAGTTTGAACTAGAAAGCAGACGCTCACAGCTTGCGATGCCTGGGATAAAATAAAAGCTTAGAAATAAAATCAAATTTATTTTGCCAAAATACAGAATATGTAGAAATAACTCTTACTTGTGTAAGTGCACACCAGGTCCAAAGAGGCCCCAAAATCCAAACCTCCACTTTCAGAACTCATCCGTAAGCTGTCCCAGAGGTCCTTGCACTTGCTGTAAATTCTACAATAAACTGTTAACGAGTGGACACCAACACCCGAATTGAAGCCAAATACAGTAATATGCTGTAGTAAATTAATACAGGACGTTCTTGTAAATGTTTACTGTGAAAATTACAGCAATTGTTTACAGTGTGGGCAGTTCATCCTCTCTTTCAATCACTACATCACCACTTCGCAAGTTTCTTTTTGAAGTACGTCAGCGCTGTCTTATTGCTATTTTGGCTAAATACTCCTTCCAACGACTCCAAAACTGTTCTGCAAGGTACTGTACTTCACGCCATCTCTTGCGAGCATAGATGTCCTCTTTAACAAACTTGCCAGGAGGAGGCAGAGCTGATGAAATTTTCATTGTAAGCAGATGATTTGGAGTAATAGGTGTTAAGCTACAAGGATCACCTAGATGGTTCACGGTAAGCGGACGGCTATTGATTATACTCATTGCGTCATAAAATAATGTTTGCAGGGAAGAATCATCTAACCTACTCAAGGAAAGGGCAAGAGTAGAACTAAGGAGGCTTCTCACTGTCCTTGTCTGCCGTTCCCAAACTCCTCCAATATGGCTAGAGTAAGGTGCATTCATGTTAAAATCACACTGGTTATTAGTAAGAAATGCAGCCAGCTTCTCTTGATCAATCTTCTTGAGAGTTTCCTTAAATTAATTTTTGGCACCAATGAAATTCCTTCCTTGATCAGACTTTATTAGGTGTACTGCCCCTTTTATTGCTATAAAGCATCGTAAAGCATTGATAAAGGCTTCGGTGGACAAATCATCTAGCATCTCTATATGCACTGCCCGTGAACAAAAGCATGTAAAAAGAAGGCCATATCTCTTATGAATTCTTCTTCCATCCTTTGTTAAAAATATGTAACGGTGGTGATTGATTTACTCGCTCTTGGGGGAGCTCTGCCATTTTCTTTTGTTCCACTGGTCTCCTGAATCTTCCGCACCCAACACACTGGTGAAGAAAAGAAGCCACTACTCCGTGAATGTCTGGAATCCAAAATCCATTTGAACGAATTTCATTTATAGTCATTTCCTATGCTCTGATGCTTAACCTTCTCATGATAATGGGCGACTATGAGATTGGTAATGTGATGGCTCTTAGGAAGGACAATAGGATGCTTAACAGAATTAGGTAGGAATAAAGCAACCTTCCTCCCACCCTCAAAACACCATCCTTGTCAACAAAAGGATCCAAATGATACAATGGATACAACCAGTAATTGCTCACCTTTGCTCAAGATCTTCACAGAGTCTTGATAGACCCGTCTTTGCAAGTCCTTAACTATAACAAGTACTGCAATTTCCCTCTCCATCACTGTTGTAAGACTAGTCGATTTGTCCTTTCTGGCTCGACGTAAAAGACAAGGAATTCCTCGAATACCTCGAGTCCAAGATGAAAAATGGCTCAGATGATCCACTAAACTTTTCTCCTGAAAAATACCTGAGTTAGTTCCAAAACACCATCCTTAAAAAATGCAATCTCCCTTTCACATAAGTAATCAGGGCCAGTAAACCACTTAGAATGAAGAAGTTCATTAACTCTAAGACCTCGGGATGCATAATCAGCAGGGTTAAATTCTGTTGGGACGTAATGCCATTGATGGGGTTTGTACTGAAGTGAATTCTTTGGACCCGATTGGCCACAAAGGTATGGAACCGACGAGCCTCATTGCCAGTATAACCCAAAACAACATTTGAATCAGTCCAAAAGTGTTCATCATCCACCTCACCTCATTCTTTTTTGAGCATACCACTCATCTTTACTGAGACAACTGCTGCTGTTAGCTCAAGCCTTGGTATGGTAGTAACTTTAGTTATGGGAAAGTCCAGTGTTTCTCCAACCAAAGTACAATGAACCTTTCCCTCATTATTTCTGAATCTCACATATGAGCACTGCCCATAGCCTTGATTGCTAGCATCAGAAAAATAATGAAATTCAGTTCTACTGGTTTTTCCAAAACTATCTGGCTTGCAAAAATGAGGCATCTCTACTTTCTCCAAATTCACAAGATCACTCTTCCAAGCTTCCCACTTTGGCTTAAGCTCATCTGTTAATGGATCATCCCAACCTAAACCCTTTCTACACATAGCTTGAAGTACACCCTTTCCTGTAAGTGAGAAAAAAAGCTACCAGGCCTAAAGGATCATATAGTGAGGCTAACACTGAAAGAACACCACGACGTGTATCAGGCTGGTTCTTAAGTTGAACCCTAAACTTCAGACAATCAGACTCCAAGTGCCAGGAAATCCCCAAGGCGCGCTTCATCTGAGCATCATCAAATGACAAGTCCTGTACTTTAATTGCCTTTTCTGACTGGGGAATACTGTCCAATACGTCCTGGTTGTTAGATGTAAACTTGTGCAACCAAAGACCTCCTAACTAACAAATTTTCTTTGCCTCATCTGCAAGCTGAATGGCTTCTTCTGGCCTGGCCTGTCCACACTGGCAATTCCATCAGCTACATAAAAGTCTCTCATTATAAATAGTGATCCCATAAGATACATCTCCTTATACTCCTTGGCCAAGTGCCGCAACCCATAATCGGCACATCCAAGAGATGATGCAGCCCCAAATAAATGCACCTTCATACAGTACTCATGGGGCTCAATACTTAAATCCGCTTTTTTCCACCGATATTCTCTTTTTTACACCAAACCGGTGAAATCTAAGATAAGCGCTATAGTGCTTTTACGAAAGCGAAAAGTTCCCTGACAAGTGAAACTGGTGTTTAGACATTCTCTCTCAAAAGCTATGCTCGCACATAAGCGCTATAGTGCATTTACTTTCCTCGAAAAAGAATCCCTTCTTTTCACAATTTCGGTCATGAACTCTTTCTGCCTTACACTTCTCATCCCTCAGGAGCTTACTTTTGAGATGTACAAGTTCATAGTGGCAAGGGCAATTCATAGTGGCCATGGTTATTCCTAACAATGTTATTCTTCAAATTGTGAATAAAGAAAAAATCATCATCTTGTGAAACAGTTCTCTCATCACCTTAAATATCCTTAAAAATCAGATTCAAGTACATGAATGACATCTATTGGTGCAATGCATGGAGACTCTTTAACCACAACTTTGTGACATACACTAACATGACTCAAGGAGTCAGAACGTGGACATGAATGTCCTACGATACTCCACCCCAAATCTGTCTGTACAGCGCACGGTTCCTCATTTCCACACAATATCACTTAGCCTATCAAAAGGCCCACTTCACATTCCAGCAAAGGAGGGATCTTTGTTGCAATTGTGCGCAGATGGTTCCACTGTTTAGCTGTCTCACAGGTGGGGATGTGTTCACGGTTTACAGGAATACAGTTTTTACTATATGAACATGGAAGCTCAATGTAAACTGCTGAACTATACCCTCTTACTCTAAGGCCAATAACTCGCTCGCTGTTCACTGTCATGCTTCTTCCAATCATAGCGGTCAGTTGCAGTTTAACAGGCTGCGTATCTATTCCAAGAGTATTGCTAATACCTTGATCCACAATGTCAAATAACGCATAAACGAGCCTTTCCACTGTAGGGTTCGCCTTTGAGGAGACCCACACTGGAACAATCATGGACGAAATAGTAGAACACTTATCCCCAGTTATACTGAGTGAAACTGCAGATGCTGCCTCGTGGCCTTGACTTAAAATCTGAGGACCACCTTATTTCTCCATGCCATAATTGTTGTCATGAAGGCTGGAAGGATGTTTCTTTCTACAAATATCACACACAAGGCGAAGACCACAATCTCTAGCTCTGTGTCCTGAAACAACCAAAGCAAAGTCCCTTCTCTTTGACATAATTATGTCGAGATTCCAAGGACTTTGACTTAAACTCAGGGCAAAGATTGAGTTGATGATACTCTTGACAAACTATGCATGCTTGCCTTAAGTTCTCTCTAGGTACCTCCCTTTGCTTTACATCCAAGGCTACCTGGGTATTCAAAACGTTAACGTCGCTCTTGTTTCCAAACCTAAAGCCCCTTTTCCCAGATACTAATTCTGATGACCTCAGAGCATATAAAGAGGGTATAGGATTGCAAGCAATATCTGCCTCAAAAGCCGCAAATTCCTTAAAACTGGGAACTCCTTCTTCGAGTTCAGAGCCTCTGTAACCTGACGATTCCAACAAGTAATGGCCCAGTCAGGAAGTTTCTGGACCAGTTTCTGATTCTCTTCGCAGTCGTTCAGGATGTCCAAGCCATTCCCAATTCAAAAAGTCTGAAAACTTCCTTAATCCAACTGCATCCTTAGCCTGTATCTTAGGCCATTGGGATAATCTCTCTCTAAAGGCCCTTTGTATGACAAAGGGATGACCATATCTTTGGTTTAATTGATTCCAAGCATCCACATAAGCATCCCGGTCATTTCTATAAAGACTGCCCTCAAGGAGATCATGTGCTTGACCACTGACATACTTCTTCAAGTAATACAACTTGTCCACTGAAGAAATCAAACATCAAAATCCCTTACAGTCAATTAATGACAAAAATAAGGCCTTCCACTCCACTCCACCAAGTTCTTACTGTAGCATCCCTGCTGAATAAGGGCTGGCTCTCAACTGTAAATGTGAAGGAGGTGATCTACTGTTGGGACATTGAACTGTTAGCGGTGAGCCTACGTCCATATTACATGCCGCGGGAGCTCTCACACGCCATTGTTGTCTGTGTTTACATTCCGCCTCGGGCGGAAGTGCAGGCGGCGTGTGACGTCATTCACTCCACCGTCGCAGCGCTACAGACACAGCACCCTGACGCCTTCTATGTGATTTCTGGTGACTTTAATGACGTTACATTGGACTCTACCCTGCCTGCCTTTTTCCGGTTTGTGGACTGTCCCACCAGGAAAAACAGGACCATCGACCTGCTGTATGCTAACGTGAGGGATGCATACAGGGCTACCCCGCTACCACCGCTGGGGAAATCAGACCACAACCTGGTTTTCCTACAGCCTCAGTACAAACCACTGGTACTGAGGCAGCCCACTACCACACGCTCATTCAGAGTTTGGTCTCCTGAAGCAGAAGAAGCCCTGAAGGACTGCTATGATACCACTGATTGGAGCGTGCTGCTGCACCCACACGGAGAGGACATTGAGGGGGTGACGCACTGTGTTACGGACTACCTGAATTTTTGTATGGATGTTGCTGTTCCCACAAAGACTGTACGCTGCTTCCCAAACAACAAGCCCTGGATTACCAGTGACGTCAAGGACATCCTCAACCAAAAGAAGAGGGCGTTCAGAGATGGAAACTGGACAGAGCTGAAGCGTGTACAGGGGGAACTCAAGGTTCGACTTAAAGAGGCCAAGGAGTCCTACAGGAAAAAGGTGGAAAGGAAGCTGCAAGACAACAACATGAAGGAGGTCTGGGGAGCAATGAAAACCATCACTGGCTGCAAGAACAACAGGGGCAGCTCAGTAGATGGGGGTGTGGACAGAGCAAACCAGTTTAACACCTTCTACAACAGGTTTGACTGTCCTGCTGCTGCTGCCCCCTCCTCCGACCCGTCTGCAGCATTCACTACCCTGTTGTCACCACCATCACCCTCACCTCCACCATCTCCGTCACCTTTACCACCATCACCCTCACCTCCACCACCTCAGTCATCACCACCATCATCAGCAGGAGGACAGAGCAACACCCACGGTTCCCACTGTCCCCCAGCATTCACGGCAGACCAAGTCAGGAGACAGCTAAGGAGACTACACCCCAGGAAGGCGGCCGGCCCAGACAAAGTGTGCCCCAGAATGCTTAAGGCATGTGCTGCCCAACTGGGGGAGCCCCTCCAACATGTCTTTAACCTGAGTCTACGTCTCGGAAGGGTTCCTGCCACGTGGAAGACAACCTGCCTCATTCCAGTCCCCAAGAAGGCACACCCGAAGGAGCTGAATGACTACAGGCTGGTTGCTTTGACATCTCACGTGATGAAGACCATGGAGCGACTGCTGCTGAACCACCTCAGCCCTCAGGTCCACCATGCTGAGGACCCACTGCAGTTTGCGTACCGGGAGAAGGTGGGAGTGGAAGATGCCATCCTCTATCTTCTACACAGAACTCACTCTCATCTGGACAAGGGGGGTGGTGCTGTTAGGGTCATGTTCTTTGACTTCTCCAGTGCCTTCAACACCATTCAGCCCCTACTACTGAGAGACAAGCTGATGAAGATGGAGGTGGACATGCACCTTGTCACCTGGATCACTGACTACCTCACTGGGAGACCACAACATGTCAGGATCAGGGACTGCTCCTCTGATACGGTGATCAGCAGCACAGGAGCACCACAGGGGACTGTTCTCTCTCCAGTCCTGTTCACCCTGTACACATCGGACTTCAAATACAACTCAGAGTTATGCCACATGCAGAAGTTCTCTGATGACACTGCAATCGTGGGGTGTGTGCGTAATGGCCAGGAGAGGGAGTACAGAAGCCTGGTTGAGGACTTTGTGGAGTGGTGCACTACCAACCATCTGAAGCTGAACATCACCAAAACCAAGGAGAGGTGTATAGACTTCAGGAGGTCCAGGCCCTCTCAGCAGCCAATCTCCATCAAGGGGGTCGATGTGGAGGTGGTCAGGTCCTACAAATACCTTGGTGTGCACCTGGACGAGAGGCTGGACTGGTCAGTAAACACTGACATAGTCTACAAGAAAGCACAGAGCAGACTGTACTTCTTCAGGAGGCTGGGGTCCTTCAGGATCTGCCAGAAACTCCTGCTGATGTTCTACCAGTCCGTGGTAGCCAGCGTCCTCTTCTATGCTGTGGTGTGTTGGGGAGGCAGTATCAGCAAGAGGGATGCTGGACGACTTGACAGGCTGGTGAGGAAAGCTGGTTCTGTGCTGGGACTAGAGCTGGAGTCCTTAACACCACTGGCAGAGAGAAGAGCCCTCAACAAGCTGCTGAACATCATGGACAATGTTCACCATCCTCTGCACACCACGATCATCAGGCAGAGGAGCTCATTCAGTGGCAGACCGCTGTCCCAGTCCTGCTCCACAGACAGACTCAGGAAGTCTTTTGTCCCTCAGGCCATAAGACTGTTCAACTCCTCTCAGTACAGCAGATGAAAAACTCTGTGACACTCTTTCATTCCGGTCCCTTCAATGGACACACCCCCATCTCTGCACACACTCCCTCCTAAATGCCCTACATCTATTTATATTGTGTTATTCTACTCCATTCTGTACTGTTTACACTTTTTGCACTGATAATTATTTATATTACTGCGTATTTGCACTGTCTGTATGGCTGACAACAGCCATCTTCTTAATTTGCTTAGCAAACGGTATACCATTACCTCCATCTATACTTTACACTTTACACAGACACTAAGGACTCTATTTTTATACTTTCATACTTTATATAGTATTGTCTCTATTTGTACAAATCTATCTTGCTTCTGTTGTTACTTCTGTATAGTTTGTATACCTGCTACTGCTTCAATAAAGTATCTATCTATCTATCTATCTATCTATCTATCTATCTATAAAGTAAATAAACCATTACCTGGCAACCCCAGCCAAGTGCTCATTCCTATAGAGGAGAAAAGGTCGTTAAAGTGCAACACAATACACACAATTTACACCACTACTAGAGCTCACTCACTGAAGTGCATTATGAAGACATGGGTCTTCAGTCTGCATTTGAAGACTGCCAGAGACTCTGCTGTTCTGACACCCAGTGGGAGTTCATTCCACCATCTGGGAGCCAGGACAGAGAAGAGTCTGGACGCTTGTCTTCCATGTGTCCTCAGGGATGGTGGTTCGAGACGAGCTGTACTTGAAGCACCAAGGGCTCGAGGTACAGCTCGACTCTTCACCATTGCCATAAGGTAGGGAGGCGCTGGTCCAATCTTGGCTTTGTAGGCCAGCATAAGAGTTTTAAATCTGATGCGGGCAACAACAGGAAGCCAATGAAGGGAGCGCAGCAGTGGAGTGACGTGGGTGAACTTTGGAAGATTGAAGATGATACGAGCTGCTGCGTTCTGGACAAGTCACAAGGGCCTGATGGCCCGCAGAGGAAGACCAGCCAGGAGTGAGTTGCAGTAGTCTAGCATTGAAATGACCAGAGACTGGAATAGCAGCTGGGTGGCTTCCTGAGAAAGGAAGGGTCGTATCCTCCAGATGTTGTAGAGGAGGAATATGCATGACCGAGTCAGGGTCGCTATATGAGCCAAGAACGATAACTGGCCATCCAGAATCACTACAAGACTTCTTGTATCCTCGGTCGGGGTGATCAACGAGTTCCCGAATGAGATGGCAAGATCACAGTGAGGACGTGTAGTGCTGGGGATGTAGTGCAGCTGAGTCTTGCTTGGATTGAGCTTAAGGTGGTGAGCTGTCATCCATGAGCTGATGTCGGTCAGGTATGCTGAGATGCGGTTGCAGACCTGTTGTATCAGATGATGGGAAAGAAAGCATGAGTTGCATATCATCAGCATAGCAGTGATAAGAAAAGCCGTGAGAAGTAATTACTTCTCCAAGAGAAAGAGTGTAAAGGGAAAGAGAAGAGGACCCAACACCAAGCGTTAAGGGACACCGGTGGAGAGCCTACATGGAGCAGACGTGGACCCATTCCATGCTACCTGATAGTGGCGGTCCTCCAGGTAGAACTCAAACCACTTCCATGCAGTGCCGGTGTTTCCAAGATCGGTGAGGACTGACAGGAGGATCTTGTGGTTCACCGTGTCGAAGGCTGCAGACAGGTCGAGCAGAATCAGAACTGAGGACAGTTTGGCTGATCTCGCTGCATGAAGCCTCTCAGTTACTGCGATGAGAGCAGTTTCCGTGGAATGGGCAGGTTTGAAGCTGGACTGATTGATGTCCTGGAGCTGGTTCTGGGAGAGAAAGAAGGAGAGTTGATTATAGACAGCATGTTCAAGAATTTGAGCATGACAGGAGAGAGAGAAGAATAGAAAGTAATGATCTGAGCAGTGAAGAGGGGTTACTGTTGTGATATTTTGGTTTGTACCAAGGGATGAAAATATTAATAATTCACGGAGACCGTTCTCAGCTAACTGTTTACTTGCGTGAACCACACATTCACTTACTTACTTACTTCACTTACATCGCTTGTGTTTCCTTTTAGGTTACAACTCACAAGGGTACCACCAAGTGGTAAGGAGGTGAACTACAACTACATACAATACATCACATCTCTCTCCTTAAGACAGATATTCCCTAAAACAGTTCTATCCTGTAATAACATCTGTTAATTACTGACTTATCTTTGCAACCCAAAACCTATAATTTCTTTACTAAATAAAACTCTTACTTCATAGTACAACCTTACAACTAAATGTTACTTGGCAGTCATTCTCTTAAATAAAATTCACAGCTTAAAACATGCCTTACAGTAACAGAAACATACACTTTTTTTTTTTTTCTCTTCTTTTCACTATTTAAGTTCATGGAGAGTACCGGGATGGTGGTTTGATCCCTCTGCCCACTCGTGACCTCTTCACCACTTCTCCATTCATGGTAGGTGTTGCCGATATTTTAACAGGTGACGATGCTGGTGTCTGGAATGATGCATCACATTCTGCAGGTTGTCTTTCTCCTGGATCATAGTCTTCCATATGTGGAGGACTCTGTGTTGTGAAATTCTTTTCTCTGGTTCTCAGCAGGTGTCGTCTATTTCTTCTGTAGGTGTTTCCATCAGGTGTTCTGATGACGAAGGATCTTGGTGTCTCATGACTTTTCAAAACAGTTGCTGGTTGCCAGATGTCTTTCACTTTTACTCTGACTCTTTCTCCTTCTTCTAGAATGGGTAGATGTTTGGCTCCACGATCAAAGTAAAATTTCTGTTTTAGCTGCCTGTCTTTAATGTGTTTGTGTGCATCCTTGTGTACTTGCGGTTTCAGGAGCTGTGTTGAGGTAGGCAATTTAGTTTTCAGCCTACGTCCCATTAACAACTGAGCAGGAGACAGTTTAACACCATCTAGTGGTGCATTTCTGTACTCCATTAAAGCTGGGGTCGTTCTGGCACTCTGCAGCTTTCTTTAACAGATTTTTCTGAATTGCTCTTTCACTTTGTCCATTAGACTGTGGAAATCCTGGGCTGGACGTGGTGTGTATGAATTCCCAGTTCTGTGTGAATGTTCTGAATTCTGCACTTGAGAATTGTGGACCATTGTCCGACACTACTTCGTCCGGAATTCCATGTCTTGAAAAGATGGACTTGAGAGCTGTCACTACATGTCCACTTGTTGTTTGTGTGAGCTTTGTGATCTCAGGAAACTTGGAGAAGTAATCCACACACATCAGATAATCACCTTGATTGTAGTGAAACAGATCAACACCAACTTTCGCCCACGCTCTGTCTGGTATCTCATGGCTGATGAGTGGTTCTTTGGTGTTATTGCGTTTGAACATATTGCAGACTGAACACTGCATAACAACATCCTCAATGTCTTTTGTCATTCCGGTCCAGTACATGACATCTCGGGCTCTCTCTTTGCATTTCACGATGCCTAGGTGAGACTCATGAATTCTCTCCAGCATGTCTGACCTCAGGCTGTGCGGTACAACAACTCGTGAGCTTTTGAAGAGTAGGCCATCAGAGCATGTAAGCTCCTCTCTGAAAGTCCAATACTTCCTGACCTCTGATGGAACATGTCTGATTTCTGCAGGCCATCCTGTCTGTACGCAGTTCATCACCAGTCGCATCTCTTCATCTGCTGCTGTTGCTTTCCTGAAGGCATTCAGCCTTTCGGTTGAGATTGGCAGGTAAGATGACAAGACATGAACTTGTAATTCCTCTTCCAAGAGTGGTTCGGTGTGCTCTTTGAGATAGGCACGGCTCAGTGTGTCTGCTATATACAACTCTTTACCAGGTTTGTATTTCACTTGTAGGTCATAGGGTTGCAGTCTCATGAGCATTCTTTGTAATTGAGGAGGGGCTTTCTGTAGTGACTTTTTAAACACTGTCTCTAGGGGCTTATGGTCTGATTCAACGTGCACAGATTTCCCATAAATGTAC
>JAMWET010003189.1:0-22218 GCA_024036415.1 Prochilodus magdalenae | reverse complement strand
CCCCCCCCCACCATGCATGATATCGATAGAAAACAGAAATGCGAAGGATTACAAGGTTTTGTTTGTTTTTTTGTTGTATTTACCAGAGATTCACATTAAATCCAGCAGAATTTATGATGTAAACCACTGGAATTACATCCAGCCCGAAAATAACCCACCCCCTGACCCCTTTATTAGGTACAGTCCTTGTCTGCACTCATGTCCATTTCATGAGGTCCATGTACCATATAGGAGCACTGTGTAGTTGTACAGTTACAGACTGTAGTCCATCTGTTTCTCCGTATACCTTATCAATCTGTTCTTCAGTGATCCGGTTTTTAAACACCTCTGTTCAGCAGCTGTGACCAATGATACAAGGAATTTTATGAGTACAGTCCCTGACATAAGTTCTGTCGGCTATCCATGTTGTGGAAACAAAAGCTTATAACCTGACTTTAAATTTCATCCATTGGTTTTAGAAATGACTCATATGAAAAGCTGAAACCCTCCCAAAGAGATTTAATTCGACGCGAAAAAATAAATTTGCTTGACTGCAGAAATAGTTGATCATTTACATGAACACAGAACAGCGTCAGGATTTTTGGCAAGTACAAAAGTTTTGTCGCGCTTGTTCATATAATGCACCCAATCCTTAGTTTACAAGCCTCACCTGTGCTCACAATTGTACTTGGTTAATCTAGTGGGGTGTGTATAAAAAGAAAACTCCAGCACCCAGACCTGCCACTTGCACTGCAACTTGACCTCGCGACACATAGTCCAAAAAATCCATCCTGCGAACCCAAAGGCCTTGATTATCAAGACGCTGGAAAGACCAAATCCACTGCATAGGTGGCTTGGCACCTTTAATGTGTCTCTAGCGTCAAGTACAAAGAATTAAAAAAAGGATTTTAGAGAGATGGAGATGTTTGTGAACAAGCCCAGGTCCGGCAGGACCCCCACAAAGACAACTGCTCGGGAGGAAACGTTTGTTGGTTAGAAATCCAAAAGCCAGTCCCTCTATCCACTGCGCGCAGCCAGCTCACATGTATGTGCCTGGGTTCCACCTCAAAGTCCCTGTGCTCAACTAGAACAGGTTTGTTAGGAATTCTGTCTCGAACTGGGACCTCCTCCATGGTCGGAATCAGTGCCCAGAAGCCAGCCCACTAAACAAAAGGGCAGGGTAAAAAACAGTGTGGCATTTGCCACAAGGGCCCAAGCCTGTGCTAAACGGATGGAAAAGTGGGAAAAGTGGCAAGATAGGTGGAAATTTCTCAGATGAATCTTCAGTTGGAATTACACCACAGCCACCGCAAAATTACTGCAGGAGGAACACCTACTGGACGCCCGTATGCATTCACAAGATCTCACCCAAAAAAACACAGTCCCCCCAACGTTTGGTGACGCGTGCGCACACAGAGATCATGGTCTGGGGGTTACACTTCAGTATGGGGGTGTTGCGAAACATTGCAAGGGAAGGCAATATCAGGAGCCAATATATCAAGAAGTATTAGGTACATCTTACATTCCCAATCATCAAGAAGGGTCAATTTTGCAGCAGGACCGGCCGTGCATCACCTTTTATTTGTCTTTCATAACACACATTCACACACCACAAAGTATCAAGGCGAAGAAGTATCCAGGTGTCCAGGACTGGCCAGCCCAGTCACCAGACATGAACATCCCTTTCTCCTGTTTTTTTTTCTCTTTTCCCCTCATACTCCCCTTTTTCCTCCCCCCCCCCCCCCCCCCTCTTCCTTTTTCATTTTCCCCTTTTCCTAAGTCCCTCTTCCTCCTTTTCTTCCCCCCCCCTTCCCCCTCCCGCGAAGAAGATCAACGGTGCTCCAGGACTGGCCAGCCCAGTCACCAGACATGAAAACATCATTGAGCATGTTTGGGGTAGGATGAAAGAGGAAGCTTGGAAGACAAAAACCAAAGAATCTTGATGAACTCTGGGAGCGCATGTAAGACGCATTCTTTGCTATTCCTGATGACTATCATCAATAAATTGTGATGTAATCATTGATTCGAACAGCATGAGATGGCAGTCCTTCAAGCTCATGGAAGTCACACAAAATATTAAAATATGGCTCTAATAGCACCACCAGTCGTCATTCACCAGTGTTATGAAGCAATCTGTGCTATATGAAGTGAATATATGTGTTTGAGTTTTCACCCATTACTTTCTGTGGGCGAGCAAAACTTTGTCTTGCCAAAATCTGACGAGCTCTGTGTTCATTAAATAGGATCATATTTCTGCACAGTGAAGCAAATTTTTTTCGTAAATTAAATCTCATTGGGAGGGTTTCAGCTTTCATATGAGTCATTTCTAAAACCAATGGATGAATTTAAAGTCAGGTTATAAGCTTTTGTTTCCACAACATGGATAAGCGACAGAACTTATGTCAGGGACTGTATGGTCATCACCGCTCTGTGCAGAAGCAGAGGAGTTATCGTCTCTGACTTTACACTTTCAAGGTGAACCAGTAAGGTGGGAGTGTCTAATAGAGTGGACAGTGAGTGGACACAGTCTTAAAAACTTTAAAACCTGCTCTGTGGTGGTCCTTGGGGGTCCTGACCATTGAAGAATAGGGTGATGGGGTAAACTATACAAAGAGACAGACACACTACAGTCTATAAATGTAGAACTACAAGGTGCATCTATATACACTACGCCTGTGTTACTGGAAAACTGTGTAATCTAGATTCTTCACTGAAACCTACAAAAACTGTTGACTATTATGTCCTTTTCATACATTTAATGCATCCCCTGGTTATGGAAATTATAAATCAGGACTAATCAACCTGATAATATGATTAGCCCAATACAAGATCTACAGTCGCGAACAATAAGCTAGTAAAGTAGAATGTGCACGTGTCCTCCTTTTCCAAAAGCTGTTATGGAGCTATAGAGGAAGTAAGTGTAGTGATGAGCAGCAGGTTAATCTAATAATGTTCAGGTTCCGGTGATGGGTTATTTGGCTTTAACTGCCAAACATGTATCATATGAAAGATCCCTGATGTACCAGATGGAGAATACATTAGTGAGCATATCTTTTCTCTCTGTTACCCCAGTAGTACCTGGTGGTGGTGGTGGTGTGGTGGAGCAATATGCTGCACAGAGGAAACACAAGACAATGGATTAGCACTGCCTGAGCATCAGCAGGAGGTACAGTTTAAACTGAGCTTAGCTCCTGCTTTCCAAATACACCAGATATACTGTCGTGTGTCAGATCAGGAGGTGCTCACTGTAGTAGTCATGACAGCAGTTTCCATAGTCCTCACATGAGCTCTCACAGGAACACCGACTGTACATAGATCCACAGCCCCTCTTGCAGAACGGCATTGCTGTCAAAGGAGGGAAACACGTGATGAAGTTCTTTAGTAGTCTATGGCTGAAATACAGCAGACAGTCAAAGATTATTCCATGAACACCACAATGACTCAGCTCTTTATCCCACCTCATCCAGGTTCTAGTCCTGATAGCCTTAGCTCTGTATCCTGCCTGGTCTAGTCCTGCCTTCTTTAGCTCTTCATTATGTCTAGCCTAGATTCTAGTTCTACCAGCCTGAGCATATCTTAGCACAGCTACCTTTCTAGCATTGTCTACTTCTTGTCTAGCCTTCTTCCAATGCCTAGCATTAAGTGTTTGGAATTAGCTTAGCAGTTAAGAGTCCCTCGTGCCTACTTCCTCTATTTATCTTACTCACAGGATTCCTGAATGGTGTCATCACTGTTTACTAGGCCTTGCCTTTGGTTTAGTTTTATCTGTACTATGTTATTAGTTTGTGTTCTGTTGTAAACTTGTTTTTCCCCCCATCATTTCTAGACATTTTCTCATCTTCCTTTAATCTTTTTATTAATCCCTGTGAGTAGCTGCCCTCCTGGAACGGAGCATGATTTTTTTTTTTTTATCTTCCTTTGACCTTTAGGAGGAGTTGCCTCGCTCCTCAATAATGGTATAAAACCCCTCGAAGTTTGTATCTGTAGAATGCACTCTGGATTTTCCTCTGGACTGCACTCAATCCAAATGGCTTTTAGAAACCAAATATGAAATTACAGTGGAGTACTGTGTATTATACTTGTAAAGGGTGTTACTGTTAACAAGTATCAACATGTATATATGTAAATGTGGCCTCACTTCCATCACTAACCTGAGATCACCCATTTTGCCCGAAAGCCTTGACGGGTTACACTGTAGTCACTCTTGAACACTACAGCAATATACCTCCTGCTGGAGTTGAAGTGATATATCTGATCTTGAGGCAGGCGACCCAGCAACGGGTAACTTTCAGTAGGACCGTCATACACGCTGATAGAGTCGCAACATTCCTCCAAACTAGTTCCCAGGAGAGAAAGAGGGGATTAAGTGACCAGTACTGCATATTCTAACAGTCTGAATGAATGGATCGATTTGAAATGGTTAAATCCATCTGTATGTGAAAGTGAAGGAAAGCTGGGACTTACTCAACAAAGGTGAAGGTGACGTTAACAACCTGTGTCTCTGACCCAGAAATCTCCAGAGGGTCAATAGGCACCATTAGGGTAGTTATTAGGGGATACTCGGGGCTGAAGAATTCTCCCACTTAAGTCAGACAGATCTCCACCACATGGCGCTCCAACTGTAAAGTGGCACATAGATTTCAGTCATTCAACACAAATAAATCTATAAAAAATGTAGAAAGTCATTCCTCCAGTAAATACATAATTATAATATAATCAGAATAAAGATTAAATTAACTAATGAGATAAGAAGAAGAAATAAACTTTTTAATATCAGTTACTGTAAAGATTTCAGATCATGTAAAATAAATAACTCAAATAATAAATTCCGATAGGAAAAACACATGCGAAGGATTACAAGGTTTTGTTTGTTTGTTTATCTGAGATTCATAAATGCTTTATTCGGCAAAAGGTATCATGTTTTGACATAGTGACACATTAAAACTCAGAATTTAGAATTAAAACTGAATTACATCCAGCCTCAATACTCCCACCCACTATCCCCTTTATTAGGTACACGTCCTTGTCTGCACTCCACTGTCCATTTCATGAGGTCCATGTACCATATAGGAGCACTGTGTAGTTGTACAGTTACAGACTGTAGTCCATCTGTTTCTCCGTATACCTTATCACTCTGTTCTTCAGTGGTCCGGGTTTTTAAACACCTCTGTGTCAGCGTGCTGTGACCACTGATACAGGAATTGAGCATGGTCACCAGTGCATTGTGCAGCAGCAGAGGAGTTATCGTCTCTGACTTTACACTTTCAAGGTGGACCAGTAAGGTGGGAGTGTCTAATAGAGTGGACAGTGAGTGGACACAGTTTTAAAAACTTTAAAACCTGCTCTGTGGTGGTCCTTGGGGGTCCTGACCATTGAAGAATAGGGTGACAGGGGTAAAGTATACAAAGAGACAGACACACTACACTCTATAAATGTAGAACTACAAGGTGCATCTATATACACTACGCCTGTGTTACTGGAAAACTGTGTAATCTAGATTCTTCACTGAAACCTACAAAAAACTGTTGACTCTTATGTCCTTTTCATTGCGTTAATGCATCCCCTGGTTATGGAAATTATAAATCAGGACTAATCAACCTGATAGTATGATTAGCCCAATACAAGATCTACAGTCACGAACAATAAGCTAGTAAAGAAGAATGTGCACGTGTCCTCCTTTTCCAAAATCTGTTATGGAGCCATAGAGGAAGTAACTGTAGTGATGAGCAGCAGGTTAATCTAATAATGTTCAGGTTCCGGTGATGGGTTATTTGGCTTTAACTGTCAAACATGTATCATATGAAAGATCCCTGATGTACCAGATGGAGAATACATTAGTGAGCATATCTTTTCTCTCTGTTACTCCAGTAGTACCTGGTGGTGGTGGTGGTGTGGTGGAGCAATACGCTGCACAGAGGAAACACAAGACAATGGATTAGCACTGCCTGAGCATCAGCAGGAGGTACAGTTTAAACTGAGCTTAGCTCCTGCTTTCCAAATACACCAGATATACTGTTGTGTGTCAGATCAGGAGGTGCTCACTGTAATAGTCATGACAGCAGTTTCCATAGTCCTCACAGGAGCTCTCACAGGAACACCGACTGTACATAGATCCACAGCCCCTCTTGCAGAACGGCATTGCTGTCAAAGGAGGAAACACGTGATGAAGTTCTTTAGTAGTCTATGGCTGAAATACAGCAGACAGTCAAAGATTATTCCATGAACACCACAATGACTCAGCTCTTTATCCCACCTCGTCCAGGTTCTAGTCCTGATAGCCTTAGCTCTGTATCCTGCCTGGTCTAGTCCTGTGTTCTTTAGCTCTTCATTCTGTCTAGCCTAGATTCTAGTTCTACCAGCCTGAGCATATCTTAGCACAGCTACCTTTCTAGCATTGTCTACTTCTTGTCTAGCCTTCTTCCAATGCCTAGCATTAAGTGTTTGGAATTAGCTTAGCAGTTAAGAGTCCCTCGTGCCTACTTCCTTTATTTATCTTACTCACAGGATTCCTGAGTGGTGTCATCACTGTTTACTAGGCCTTGCCTTTGGTTTAGTTTTATCTGTACTCTGTTATTAGTTTGTGTTCTGTTGTAAACTTGTTTTTCCCCCTATCATTTCTAGACATTTTCTCATCTTCCTTTGATCTTTTTATTAATCCCTGGGAGTAGCTGCCCTCCTGGAACGGAGCATGATTTTTTTTTTTTATCTTCCTTTGACCTTTAGGAGGAGTTGCCTCGCTCCTCAATAATGGTATAAAACCCCCTCAAAGCTTGTATCTGTAGAATGCACTCTGGATTTTACTCTGGACTCAATCCAAATGGCTTTTAGAAACCAAATATGAAATTACTATGGAGTACTGTGTATTATACTTGTAAAGGGTGTTACTGTTAACAAGTATCAACATGTATATATGTAAATGTGGCCTCACTTCCATCACTAACCTGAGATCACCCATTTTGCCCGAAAGCCTTGACGGGTTACACTGTAGTCACTCCTGAACACTACAGCAATATAGCTCCTGCTGGAGTTGAAGTGATATATCTGATCTTGAGGGAGGCGACCCAGCAACGGGTAACTTTCAGTAGGACCGTCATACACACTGATAGAGTCGCAACATTCCTCCAAACTAGTTCCCAGGAGAGAAAGAGGGGATTAAGTGACCAGTACTGCATATTCTAACAGTCTGAATGAATAGATTGATTTGAAATGGTTAAATCCATCTGTATGTGAAAGTGAAGGAACGCTGGGACTTACTCAACAAAGGTGAAGGTGACGTTAACAACCTGTGTCTCTGACCCCAGAAATCTCCAGAGGCAATTTGCACCGTTAGGGTAGTTATTAGGATACTGGGGGCTGAAGAATTCTCCACTTAAGTCAGACAGATCTCCACCACATGGCGCTCCAACTGTAAAGTGGCACATAGATTTCAGTCATTCAACACAAACAAATCTATAAAAAATGTAGAAAGTCATTCCTCCAGTAAATACATAATAATATAATCAGAATAAAGGTTAAATTAACTAATAAGATAAGAAGAAGAAATAAACCTTTTAATATCAGTTACTGTAAAGATTTCAGATCATGTAAAATAAATAACTCAAATAATAAATTACGATAGAAACAGACATGCGAAGGATTACAAGGTTTTGTTTGTTTTTTTGTTTGTTTACCAGAGATTCACATTAAATCTCAGAATTTAGAATTAAAACTGAATTACATCCAGCCCAAATACACCCACCCACTGACCCCTTTATTAGGTACACGTCCTTGTCTGCACTCCATTGTCCATTTCATGAGGTCCATGTACCATATAGGAGCACTGTGTAGTTGTACAGTTACAGACTGTAGTCCATCTGTTTCTCCGTATACCTTATCACTCTGTTCTTCAGTGGTCCGGGTTTTTAAACACCTCTGTGTCAGCATGCTGTGACCACTGATACAGGAATTGAGCATGGTCACCACCGCTCTGTGCAGAAGCAGATGAGTTATCGTCTCTGACTTTACACTTTCAAGGTGGACCAGTAAGGTGGGAGTGTCTAATTGAGTGGACAGTGAGTGGACACAGTCTTAAAAACTTTAAAACCTGCTCTGTGGTGGTCCTTGGGGGTCCTGACCATTGAAGAACAGGGTGACAGGGGTAAACTATACAAAGAGACAGACGCACTACAGTCTATAAATGTAGAACTACAAGGTGCATCTATATACACTACGTCTGTGTTACTGGAAAACTGTGTAATCTAGATTCTTCACTGAAACCTACAAAAACTGTTGACTATTATGTCCTTTTCATACATTTAATGCATCCCCTGGTTAAGGAAATTATAAATCAGGACTAATCAACCTGAGAGTATGATTAGCCCAATACAAGATCTACAGTCACGAACAATAAGCTAGTAAAGAAGAATGTGCACATGTCCTCCTTTTCCAAAAGCTGTTATGGAGCTATAGAGGAAGTAACTGTAGTGATGAGCAGCAGGTTAATCTAATAATGTTCAGGTTCTGGTGATGGGTTATTTGGCTTTAACTGTCAAACATGTATCATATGAAAGATCCCTGATGTACCAGATGGAGAATACATTAGTGAGCATATCTTTTCTCTCTGTTACTCCAGTAGTACCTGGTGGTGGTGGTGGTGTGGTGGAGCAATACGCTGCACAGAGGAAACACAAGACAATGGATTAGCACGGCCTGAGCATCTGCAGGAGGTACAGTTTAAACTGAGCTCAGCTCCTGCTTTCCAAATACACCAGATATACTGTCGTGTGTCAGATCAGGAGGTGCTCACTGTAGTAGTCATGACAGCAGTTTCCATAGTCCTCACAGGAGCTCTCACAGGAACACCGACTGTACATAGATCCACAGCCCCTCTTGCAGAACGGCATTGCTGTCAAAGGAGGAAACATGTGATGAAGTATTTTAGTAGTCTATGGCTGAAATACAGCAGACAGTCAAAGATTATTCCATGAACACCACAATTTATCCCACCTCGTCCAGGTTCTAGTCCTGATAGCCTTAGCTCTGTATCCTGCCTGGTCTAGTCCTGCCTTCTTTAGCTTTTCATTCTGTCTAGCCTAGATTTGAGTTCTACCAGCCTGAGCATATCTTAGCACAGCTACCTTTCTAGCATTGTCTACTTCTTGTCTAGCCTTCTTCCAATGCCTAGCATTAAGTGTTTGGAATTAGCTTAGCAGTTAAGAGTCCCTCGTGCCTACTTCCTTTATTTATCTTACTCACAGGATCGCTGAGTGGTGTCATCACTGTTTACTAGGCCTTGCCTTTGGTTTAGTTTGATCTGTACTCTGTTATTAGTTTGTGTTCTGTTGTAAACTTCTACATTTCTATTCATTTTCTCATCTTCCTTTGATATTTTATTAATCCCCGGGAGTAGCTGCCCTCCTGGAACGGAGCATGATTTTTTTTTATCTTCCTTGGACCTTTAGGAGGAGTTGCCTCGCTCCTCAATATTGGTATAAAACCCCTCGAAGTTTGTATCTATACAATACACTCTGGATTTTACTCTGGACTGCACTCAATCCAAATGGCTTTTAGAAACCAAATATGAAATTACAGTGGAGTACTGTGTATTGTACTTGTAAAGGGTGTTACTGTTAACAAGTATCAACATGTATATATGTAAATGTGGCCTCACTTCCATCACTAACCTGAGATCACCCATTTTGCCCGAAAGCCTTGACGGGTTACACTGTAGTCACTCTTGAACACTACAGCAATATAGCTCCTGCTGGAGTTGAAGTGATATATCTGGTCTTGAGGGAGGCGACCCAGCAACGGGTAACTTTCAGTAGGACCGTCATACACACTGATAGAGTCGCAACATTCCTCCAAACTAGTTCCCAGGAGAGAAAGAGGGGATTAAGAAGGCTTGTAGAAGGAAATGTATTCCAGCTCAGAGCAGTGTAACAGCACACACATATGACCTTAACCTGGTTCCAGATTACTGATGCAGGTATACAGGTAAAAAAAATTCACCACTGATTTAGATCAGCACAGAATAAACTGACCAGTACTGCATATGCTAACAGTCTGAATGAATGGATCGATTTGAAATGGTTAAATCCATCTGTATGTGAAAGTGAAGGAACGCTGGGACTTACTCAACAAAGGTGAAGGTGACGTTAACAACCTGTGTCTCTGACCCCAGGAATCTCCAGAGGCAATATGCACCGTTAGGGTAGTTATTAGGATACTCGGGACTGAAGAATTCTCCACTTAAGTCAGACAGATCTCCACCACATGGCGCTCCAACTGTAAAGTGGCACATAGATTTCAGTCATTCAACACAAACAAATCTATAAAAAATGTTAAATTTAATTCATCCAGCAGGCTTCCCTCAGAATGGCAGTGGACCACTGATGAGTCTTGATGGATACGACCAAAGAATCAGTGTGTGGAGGCACCGGAATAAAGAATGGTTTGCAAATATGAAGGAAATACTAAAATATTGCATTGACTAAGTATTCAGACCCTGTACTTTTAGTTGAAGCACCTCTAGCAGCGGTTAGAGCATCCAGTCTTCTTCACTATAGTTTGTACGCCTGGATTTTTGTAACTTTTCTCTGAAGATCCTTTCAAGCTTTGTCGGGTTGGATGGGGACCGCCAGTGCCATTTTCAGGTCTTTTCAGGGTTTCACTTAGGTCTGTGTCTGAGCCACTTAAGGACATTCATAGAGTTGCTCCTAAGCTACTCCTGTGTTGTCTTAGCCATGTGCTTAGGATCACTGGCCATCTCTTTTACCAAGACCCCTCTCCCCCAATTACTTAGTTTGGTGGGACGGCCAGCTATCGTTTTAAAAGCTATCATTGTTCCAACTTCTTCCATTTATGAATTATGGATTCCACTGTGCTCTTGGGAACTTTCAGTGCAGTAGAATTATTTTGTTGACTTCTCCAGATCTGTGTCTCCACACAATCCTGTCTCCGAGCTCTACTGGCAGTTGTTTTCTCCTCATGGCTTGGTTTTTGTTCTGACATGCACTGTTGCACATGTGTGTTTCTTTCCAAATCATGTCCAATCAACTGAATTTACCAAAGGTGTAGAAACTCTTACAGATGATTAAGAGAAATGGGAGGCCCTCACAGCTCAATTTTAAGTGTCATCACAAAGGGGCTGAATACTTACATCAATGTAATATTTTAGGCTTTCCTTTATAATATGTAATATGTATATTTTAACAAAGTCTAAAATTCTGTTTTCATTTTCTCATTATGAGGTAGTAAGTGTAGATTGATGGGTGAAGCTTGGATTTCTTTATTTAAGGCCTCAACATAACAACATAAATGTGGGAAAAGGTAAATATGTCTGAAGACAAATTCATTGCATATATACAGTTTTAAAAAAATATATGCCTGAGCCTTTATGATACATTCATGTACAGGTATATATGGCCATATGTCAGACTACCATATGGTATGCTGAATTCCATCTCAGAAATTTCCACTGGTTTTATATTGAGAAATGTATAGATGTTTTTGAGAAAGTAAATTGCCATACAGAAGGAAGTACATAAGGTACACTATCAGCGTCAGGATTTATGTAGTATTTACACGGTTATCAGTGATTGTTTTTTGTTGATAAATTGATAAACACAGATGGTATGGGTTGTCAGTGAAGCTCATTTAGAAACATAACAGTTTTGTAAATCACTCATGTGAACCAATAACAACACAATCGTCCACAAATGTGACGTGTAGAGCATTCTTACCTTCAGCGCTGACTCCCACCAGGATAGACAGAAGTAAAATTATCATTTCCAGCTTCATCTTGCACATCTGCTGAAGCCAATTTCCCATTTGCACCAAAGTTTATATACCCAAAATGAGACCTAGAAGAAGTCTTGTGACTTTCTCTTATCCTGGAGTATACTACAAAGAGCTACAGCATTATCATCAGTGTGGGAAAGAAACAGCTGACCAAGCCGTATGGAGAAAACTCTCACCGGTCACTTCATGAGGGACCCCTGTGCTACTGCTCAAAATCAATGTTCTCCTGTATTGAAAGGACATAAATATGTAGCTTTAAGTATAACAACACAGCCAACAGGTACTTTTCGGATGTTTGTGGTAGATATTGTGGCAACAACAGAAAGAAGAATAGTGTACAAGGGTTTTGACCAAATTCATGTGTTGTTGGTACTTAATGCTCTCAGTATCCTGTGTAAATTTGATTATGGACCAAAAAGAAATGGCCCTGGAAAAGTCTGGGAAAGTAAAACATTGGGAATACTTGAAATAAAAGTAAATTAAATCGTTCACTGTTATTGGGTTTTAATTTTGCTATTTTTGAACCTAAAAATAGAGTGTGAATTCCTGCAATGGGTCCTAATGGGGACTAATTTTTCTTACAATGACCTGCATGTATCCCTCCACCATCTCATAATGCAGTAATGCTGCAGGTCAATATTATGTTTCCTGCAGCAGGTCTTTAAAAATACAACTGACAATTTGTACATAATGCAAATTTTGTTCTTGCATATTTATGAATGTATGGAAATTGGTTGAGAACATGATATCTTTTAAAAGCAGGGGGCACAAAAGAGCAAAACAGATATATGATCAGCATTCTCAGACAAACTTACCCTGTACTTCCACCACAAGAGTCGGTTTTCATATGGATGGTATGGATAGGGTGTCCATATCAATATTTTGGGAGGAAAGACCTGTCCCCACCAATATTTCTGCTGCGACCGCGCTCAGGCTCAACTCTGTTTTTTAAACCTCCAGTCCTCTGTCCGGCACAGTACTTGGACGGACGCCTATTCGTTCTCTCATACCTAGTCTTCTATGTGTGCCATTGGCTGAGGTCATTGGTTTACCAAGGTTATATGACATTGTGACTTGCATACCGGCTAACTGCAGGTCAGCCCTCTAACAGGTAGTCCATTAGAAAGCTCCCGTCTGACTCATGAATGTCATACATTCCACCCAATTAGGCGAGCAAAGCATCATTAACGTGTTTCATAGGTCAGGTTATACATTTAATTCTGATATTGTATTGTGCCCCCTCTCTCAACTACACTGTCTAACACAACTAGCCTGTTCTGAGTTTTGACTTTCTGTATAACCTACCCTGCCCAACAATCCCCTTTAACCATGTTGAATTTCATTACCTTAAAGCCAATTTATCCAATGCTGTGACGAGAAATGTGAGGGAGTTAAATACTAAATATAACATAACGTGACAGAAGAGTGGTGGATGGATGAGGTGAAATGTTAATATATAGCTAACGTTATAATATAGGAGCTATTTTTGTAATACATCAGTATTAATATGGATTTAAAGCATATTTTAGACTGCCAAACAGTAAACAAAAGCAAAGGTTATTAAAAGTAAATTGCCTAGCATTACTGATTACTGAGTCCACTGACTTTACTGTCCTATCAGTATGACAGTTAGGCAACTGATGTGACTTAAGGGTAGGTTTGGCAAATCGAAACTACATTAAACCACCTCAGTCAGCAAACCACTTACAAACACGTTTTGTAGCTAGACCAGCTTTGTCAAAAGGAGATTATTAAAGTGCTAACATCAGTGTGCTAACATCTACGTATATTGGAAATGTACAGCTATGTTCGGTCATGAACATGCTAAATGTACAGCACTGACCGGTAATCCCGGTAAAACCTACTTGAAATTTGTTTTGTTGGGAAACTGAGATAAATGCATTCACTTCAGTACGACAGGAAACTTGGCTGGCTAACTAGCTAGCTAGCTAATATAGCATGAAGTTATTTTACATTAGCTTGCATTCACGGCTAGACGTAAAAATTCGCAAGTTATGTTAATAACATTTCAAAAACATAAACATGTAAAATGGGCTTTATATTTGCCGCAAACTGGTTCATAACGTTACTTGGTGTTTTACAGAATCTTAATAAAAAATCTTAAAGCTGTCTCTGCTTTTTACTCAGCCAATCAGATGGCGCTCTGTGCGGAGCTTAATGAATATTAATTAGCTCTATTTTGGGTATCCTATGGCGACCACCTAAACCGACAACAGGCAAGTTGCACCAAACCAGTTTAAACCTGCACCAAACCAGTTTAAAGCGGTTACGACCGGACCAAAGCTGCTTTAAGCTGTATTTTTGTCAGGGAAGATGCGTCCTCGATATCAAAGTTTTTTCCTCCATCTAAACGGTTTAAAGACAGTGAAGTCGAGGTAAAGTCGCAGTGTGCGTTGCTCCTTAGATAACAATAAAAAAGCCTGTTTGGAAGACTTTGAAAAGGTATGAAACGCCCTTCGGTCGGTAAGAAGACAGAAGTCTTTACACGTCACTGTAATACGGCGTTTAAAATTGCGTGCTCCGGTTCCGACGGAGGGGAAGTTTTTACTCCTCCAGAGAGCGACATAGCCCGAGACTGTGGTGTCCACCGCTACGAACAGGTGTTGTGCCCAATTCGGCACTCGTGCCAGGAGAAGCACCCCTCTTAAGGGCTCCTGTGCTCAACGTCTTTTTCCCGAAAGCGGTTTACTCACGGTTTACTTCTAGTTATATCAACCCGAGGAATGTACCAAATACGTTTATTTTACATTCATTAATTTAAACACACAACATATGAAACATAATTAAGGAATAATTCTTAACGTCCGGTTTAATTTAAACACCTTTAGGCGACATAAACCAACATGTTAAGTGGCACCACTTTATCAGCTTTCGAGGGGGAAAACCCAACCACTGCTAGAGAGAACACTTTTGGGACAAACTAATCTACCCCTTACAAATGGACTGTCCCAAACACAGCAACACAGCTACGTAAGTGGCACGTGACTGGTAGCAACCCGTAGCTAGAGCAACAAAGGTATGTTGACGCCAAGCAATAGCAGGAATGGCCGTAGTTGTCCAAACGCCTTTAGAAGCTCAGAATTTCTCGTAAACAAGTTCTGTCGTCTTAGGACATTAGAATTTGACGTGTTAACGCGCACACTGAGCGTTATATATATACATATAAAGTATATATGTCTAATTATAATTAATTTCATTTAATCAATTATTTTAAAGAATTATAAGAAATATGAAAGATGATGTATAATATATTGTAATATATTACATCGAATAATTAATGTTTACTTAAAATATAATATTATATCATATGTTTTTATAAAGCTGCAGACAATAAATCTCCACAAATGTGATATTTCCTGCATTAGCTTAGCATAAACAGCTAATGTTAGCTGGTCTGTTGCGTCAGAGACACAGCATAGCTCTCCAGCACCACAAACAGAAAAACACAAAATCAGAATATCACAGCATAACAACATCTACAAGATAGGAGTCGTGTCTATAAGTGAGCAGTGAAACGTGGATGTGATTTAAAAGAAACTAAATGAAGAAAAACGAGCCACAAGCTGTGTGGTAAATCGCTAATACAGCTAACCAGCTAATGTTTGTTTACTGATGTAAAGCTGGTGCTACCTAAACTGCTAATGGTAGGCTATCTAACTAGCACATGCCGCCTGCTAGCCTATCATTAGCTACAAGAGAGCTTAAACTAAACAAATAAACTTTACATTTCCAAGTTTTTCCTATTATTAAATTAAATAAAAGTACTGTTTTCAGTTTATGAGGTAGATATTGATATTGTATAAAATAGAGTATAGTAGAGTATAATAGTACAAAGATCAGATGCCACATGTTGAAACTCTGAACTCACATCGTTCGTTAATAAATATATGCCCATTTTGAATTTGATGCCAGCAGCACATTTCAAAAACAAATGTTACAGGTTTATGTTTAACACTGTGTTCATCACGTCTTCTTTATCAGCACTCTGTAAGCACTTGGGAACTGAAGTGATTAATTATTTTAGATATGACAGTCAGTATTTTTTATTCTTGCTTGATGTAGGATTTCATTGGTCTGGACTGTAGGCAGGTCAGTTTAGCACATTAACTCTTTCACTACCGAGCCATGCTGTGATTATAAGTGCAGAATTTGGTTCAGTGTTGCCTTCCCCAAATAAGCAAGGCCTCCCCTGAAAAAGACATTGTCTGTCTACGGTGAATAGAAATTGTATCAGCTCCACATACCATGTAGGAGCACTGTGTAGTTCTACAGGTACAGACTGTAGTCCATCTGTTTCTCTGTATACTGTATTATCCTGTTCTTCAACGGTCAGGCCCCCCACAGGACCACCACAGAGCTGGTATGTTGGGTGGTGGATCATTTCTCAGCATTGCAGTAACACTGACGTGGTGGTGGTGTGATAGTGTATGTTGGGCTGGTGTGAGTAGATCAAACACAGCAGTGGTGCTGGAGTGTTTAAACACAGTGTCCACTCTATTAGACACTCCTACTTTGCCGCTCCACCTTGTAGACGTACAGTCAGAGATGATAGCTCATCTGATGCTACACAGTGCGTTGCTGGTCATCCTCTAGTCCTTTATTAATGCACACAGGATGCTCCCCACAGGACGCTGTAGGCTGGATGGTTTTGGTTGATGAATGATTCTCAGTCCAGCAGTACTGCTGTGTCTGATCCACTTACGCCAGCACAACACACACTAAGATCACCACCTTGTCAGGGTCACTGCAGTGCTGAGAATGATCCACCACCCACAGATTACCTGCTCTGTGGTGGTCCTGTTGGGGTCCTGACCATTGAAGCAGCGCAGAGTGCTCCTATATGGTATGAGAAGCGGATAAAATGAGTCTAGATATGGGGAGGTGTACCTAATGAAGTGTTAGTCACAGAGGTCACTAAAAGTAAAATGTGCTTGTACAGCTTGTTCCAACGGAACGCAGAAACACCCTGGACAGGTCACCAATCCTATACAGGGCCGGCACCCAGACAAACATTCACACCTAGGGTAGTTTCATCTCCAGCTCACCTGACTGCATGTATTTGGACTGTGTGTGGAAGGAAATCAGGACACAGAGTGTGCAGTCTGTTGTTTTAAAATGCTGTTGTATGTATAGAAATATCTCAATGGATGGTCTGCACTAATAAACGACCCAGACTTACTTGAAGGGGAATCCAAAGCTGCTTTCCTGCTAGTAGCCTCACACTACTGGTGACAACAGTGCACCATACTAGGTTGGTGAAGCTCATTATAATTAGAAAATAATATTTACTCATATTAATAATAACTATTTGATATTCGTTATTACTGAAATTACCATGCTAGTTATTAGTATATCTGATGATGTTTATGTATTATTAATTACAAAATCCAGTTTCTGCATATAGTTATTAGTGCTACTACAGGCCTGTTACTTAAACAAACGATTGGTGTTTATTCATAGATATTGGTGGTCTTATTGTATTAAAAAAATTAATAAAAAAAATAATTAAAAATTATTGTTGTATCATTTATATTTATTTCCATCAGTTTATAATTTATATAATATATGTACAGTGTAAAGTTTAAATCAATTTTCATCTAAGTAGTTACTGATATTTTATATGAAGTAAAAAAAGGTACTTTACCCAATAGAAGAGTCATTTACATAGTCTGTAAAATACAAACTCTTGTAGATATTGAAGGCACCGCCATTGTACTTTTTGAAAATCTGTAAAATTCATATTATTGGTAAAAATTATAATTTTTTTTCTTTAACATAAACCAAGTGAAACCCAGGGACGCTCTTATTTGTTTATATCAGTCACGTGAGTAAAATCACTATACCTTGTTTAGGAGCGCTGGGATATAGTTCTTTTTAGGTTTAAATTTCTTAAAAAACTAGCTGTCCATATACTTATTGGTTAGAATTCTAAAAACTGTAAACAGTGAAGATACTAGCTTAGTGTCTAAGCCTCAGTTTAATAGAATGAATCCCTTGCTGTACTCTGAGTTTCAAGACCACCCTAAAGAATTGGGTGTAGAGGTGAGGTGGTTGGATCTATGTGAACCATGCCATTCTTATTGTGGGGAGTCCCTAAAGAGTGTGCAGTAGGACAGATAGAGGAGAAAATGAACCCTGTCCAGGTGTTGGGCCGAGTGCGTGTTCCAAGGAAGATTGTTTAATGCCAAAACACGAAGCCTGGCAGTTCTGTGTCGAGTTCAAGGAGAGGGATAAATCCCAAGCTTGTCCCACTAGAGGTCAGTACTAGAGGATGAATCTGACCACTGGACGATCGTTTTTTACTGATGGAGCTACCATTAGAATCTAATGATTTTCTGAAAAAGTTGAATGGTCCCTGCTTTAGGGGGGGCAAGGGAAAACTTTGATGACCTCCAAGATTTGTGCTCACAGCCCCACTCAACCCCCAAAGCTCTCAACAGAATCTTATTGTCTGATTGATGGGTGAGTTTACTGAGTCAGAACAGGTCAGTCCTCACTCGAAGGTCACCAGTTACCATTGTCTCAGGATGTTTTCCGGGGTCCGTCCCAACTGAGAAGCTGCCAGAGAAGAAGTCTTTAAGAACCCTGGTTAGAGCAAGCAAATATGTGATGGTGGGAGAAGGTGCGAGTGTTTCAAGAGAAAGAGAGAAAAGCAAGAATTATGGAAAGCGTTAAAGGGCCCACGCTTGAAGTTATAAAGTCTGTGAGGTCCAGTGAGCCTGAAGGCCAGCCCCAAGACTTAACTGGATGCATTTTGGAATCTGCTGAGTCCGCGCAGATGTGTTACTTCTCTTTCAGACTTCTCCAACAGAAAATCTGGCAAGAAATTGTCGGACTTTTTGGCGATGATTAGAGAAATCGCTGACCAATGGTGATACAGATGAGTAGCCTTCCTTCACATGACAGAGACAGAGAGCATGTAAGAGCAACTCCTTCCGACCTCTCCGACCTCCTAACTGGGTCTCAGCTGAGATTTCTTTTTGAGGGAAAGGAAGAATGATTTTCTGGAACTCCTTGGGGAAATCAGAGTCGAGAAGAGGAGTACCTGGCTTCACAACGACAAGTAAACAGTGCAGTTCGGCCAGTGCAAACTGTTGAAACCCCAGGGTCTGATCAGTCAGTCGTTCTAACAAAGCGTGACTGCGAGCAGAGCTCAAAGATGTAAAAGCACGATAGGGGGTACAGCTTAAGGAACTTACAACACAGTCCAAGTCGAAGCTCCTCTAACGATTAGACAGAGCACATTTTTGTTTTGCTCGAAAGAGTGAAGAGGGCCAGTGTGTATTATTTTCTGGCCACAACGCACGCCAGCAACAAGTCCCAGGCCCTGCAACGACGTACTTTAATTAGTTAAATGCCGGCTTAGGAGTGTGTGTGTGGGCCCACTACACAGTTTTGAGATTAAAAGTTTGGATTTCCAACCATTTTAAGTAAATTATATTGAAATGTTTTAGATATTCTATAACATATACATTGAAAAAGTTGGTTTAATTAATAATGCATATGTTTTTAGTCTGGTGTATTAAAATGTAACGCCAATTACATCCTATACTGTGGTTTAAAGTGTGTATTTTTTGTGTTTCATTCAGGACGATCACAGAGTACTGGTGGTAAATACAAGCCCTTGTAGACCATTGGAGGCAACCGACCGCCATTGTACAGATTTGAAAATCTGTAACATTCTCTATTCATTGGTAAAATTATCAATTTTTTTTTTTCCCTTTACCACATAAACCACGTGAAAGCCCAGGGCGCTCTTATTGGTTGAGTGTCCTGTCACGTGAGTTAAAATACACGTAAATACCATTTGTTTTATCATCAATACTCAGAATATCACAGCATAACAACATCTACAAGATCAGGAGTGGTGTCCTATTGAGTGAGCAGTGGAAACGTGGATGTGATTTTAAAGAGAAACTAAATCAAAGAAAAATGGAGTCTTAGAAAGCTGTGTGGTAAATCACTAATACAGCTAGCCAGCTAATGTTTTGTTTACCGATGCAAATCTGGTGCTACCCTAAACTGCTAATCGTAGGCTAGCTACACTAAGCACATGCAGCCTGCTAGCCTATCATTGAGCTACAAGGAGATCTTAAACCTAAACAAATAAAACCTTTTACATTTCCAAGTTTTTTATTTTATGTTGGAGAAATTGGGCTGATGTCCTGTAAATGTTCACAGAGGGTGCCCAGCGTTAGCCAGCGCAGTGGCCAAAGCAGCTAATCAGAGCTACCGACCATGTTTAAGGAACATGACGGTTTTGGTATGTTAGCATTCTTATTTCTTAGCACCAAACTACCTAAAACAACACTGCAGATAAAAGTTCGATTTTTCCGAGTTTATGAGGTAGATAATTGATATTTGTTATAGTAGAGTATAATAGTACAAAAGCTGAAGGCTACATGCAACATGTTGAAACCTCTGAAACTCACATTGTTTGTTATATCAATATATGCCCATTTTGAAATTTGATGCCAGCAGCACATTTTCAAAAAACACTTGTTACAAGGTTCCATGTGTAAACCACAATGTGTTTCATTCACCTCCTCTATAATCAACATCAACACCTCTGTAAGCAATCCTGGGAACTGAAGCTGAGGCGATTCATTTATTTTAGATATGACAGTCAATTATTTTTATTCAAAGAGAGATTTACCTGTCATTCGCATTCGCATGCGGTACCTGGGGGTGGAACGAAATTTGTAGTACTCCAAGTGACCCAGATTTACACCCAAGCAAGCAGTACTTTAAATAAATAAAATATACATAAATATATCTCAAAATATATAGAAAATATAGAAATAAGAGCAGCAGGTAAATTGAGGGAGAGGTAGCAGCAGAGTGGTTTTAAAGTGACTAAAGTGTCCCTCAAGAGTGTTGGTTGTATTGTATGCCTTGAATGTATGATTTTCATTGGTCTGGACTGTAGGCAGGCTAGTTTTAGCACCTGAAACTCTTTCCAACTACCGAGCCATGCTGTGATAATAACGTGCAGAATGTGGTTTCAGAGCGTTATCATCCACGAAATAAGCCAAGGCCTCCTCCTGAAAAAGACATTGGCTGTCTACAGAGATTAGAAATTGTATCAGCTCCACATAAACCATGTAGGATGCATTGTGTAAGTTCTACAGGTACAGAACTTGTAGTCACATGGCTGTTTCCTCTGTATACTGTATTACCCTGTTCCTTCCAACGGTCAGGCCCCCACAGGACCACCACAGAGCTGGTACGTGGGTGGTGGATCAGTCTCAGCATGGCAGTAACACTGTGGTTGGTGTAGCTCGTGGGTTAACACCACTACTCAGGTGCCACCTCTGTGTGTGGGGGACTGGGGTTCGAATCCCCGGTCTTGTGAACTATGCTGAGCCTCACCAATAGAGTTCTTGGGCAAGACTCCTACACTACATTGGCCCACCTGTAATTATTACCTTGTAGTTCCTCTGAAATGATGAGCGTCAGCTAAATGCCGTAGTGTAAAAATGTAGTCCATCTGTTTCTCTGTATACGTTTTAAACCACTGGTTCTTCAATGGTTCCGGACCCCCACAGGCCACCACAAGCAGTATTATTATCTAATAATAAACTATTGATATTTGTTATTCCTGCAATGATCAATGGTAGTTTATTAGTATTTCTATGGATGCCTATTATTCTTTAAAAATCCAGTTTTCTGCATATAGTTACTAGTGTCTATTTTACATCAGGCCCCCCCCCCTGTTACTTAACGATTGGTGTTTTATACACAGTTCATTATTGGTGGTCTTACTGTGTAAAATAAAAACATTGTTCATTAAAAAAATTATTGTTGTATCAAGTTTATATTTATTTTCCATCAATGTATAAGAGTGTAGATATTTACTATTTAAAGTTGGGAATCAATTGTTCATTTAAATAATTAACTGATATTTTTATATGAGAGTAAACAATGCACCTGTAAGTACTTTACCCAATAGAAAGATCATTTACATCGTGATTCCATGTTAATTTCATGATCACACGTTTAATTATTGAACATTTTTAACAAAGAACGAGTATATAAATAAATATGTTATAATTATTTTAGTAGGAAGGTCGTTTTAGAATCATTAACTGTGTTTCACCTTTAGGAACACTTAAAATGCTTTCTTTGTATTTTTGTTTTATTTAAATAATGTTACCTATAGTAATTGTAATGAACTGTATTACAATTATGTCACGTTTAATATTACACAAAGACAGTATATACATACGTTTTATGTATTGGTAATTAGTAGTCTAGATAATCATAGATTAAAGCCAACACTGGACAAAAACAAAATATGAATACATTAATACTAGAATTATGATAGCTTTAAATATGACGAATTTCGTTTTTGTCTGGGCTTTCTCGAGTTGGAAAAAAAACGCCCCTTGCGGATGCTCCAGGGAGGGAAGGAAGAGGTCTATTGATCCTTTAGAG
>JAMWET010003188.1:82500-145351 GCA_024036415.1 Prochilodus magdalenae | reverse complement strand
GGACTACATCAATACCAAAGACTGCAAAGCTGTCGTGTCAGACTGTCATGGAGTTATTTAGAATGGAAGCAGGTCATCTACAGTGATGAGTGATGAGTCACTCCACCTCCAAGCCTTCCGCTAAATCTGCAGGAACTGTGTAAGAATATTCAAGCTACATGGGACAGATTATCACAGGACACCGTTAGGAACCTCTACAACTCCATGGCGAGAAGTCTGGCATGTTGCATTAGCAAACATGGTAACCCAGTGCCATACTGAGAGACACTACTTCTGCAACTAGTCTTTTTGATGATGAGTGTACATACAACCAATGTGCATAATTAGCATTCTGTAGAATCAAGGCATTTCACACCTGATGTATGAAAATGCACAAAGTGATTTTAGAGGCACATATGTATATCACTACATCCCTACCTCATACTCATATTTCCTGGATCTCCTTCTACAGAAAAACAGCACGCAATAAGAAACAAACGACACCGGGTTTTATCCACTGCAAGGACACTTTATAATAGTTTAGAAGCAATAAATATTCACATCTCTCTGTATTCAGTTCCACACCGTCTGTACATAAATTAGATGACTTCATATTTCATAGATTTCTAAAATAAACATTCAGCTCCGCTGGGACATATACGTTCATATAGGCTTTCAAAATAAATATGCAATATTCACCTACATTGAATGTTACACTCTCACGCACGCTTACATTCACACGTACACACACAATCCTGCTTTATGGGCAATATTAAATCATATGACCATTTTATGTACAGTTGTATTTATAGAACACTCTTCATTCAGTAGGTACTGCAGTCATGCAATAACATCCACAGGGTGGGATGGGGTACGCTGCAGTCGGAGAAGAATGAATCTTACGACTGGCTGTTTCAGTTCCAGCATTGCTAGCTCACCGCATTTCTTTATCTGAATGGTGGCAAAAGAGCTGATGTAGTCTAGCTGTAGAAATATAGTATCTCCTATGCGCTGCACCGTCATTTAAACTACTTGGGATTTGTTCACCATTAATAACTCACCTCCAATATACTACATCTCTTGTGGTCCTATTTAAGAGGGAAAGGAAAAAGCCTTTTAGTATACTTGGATTTATGCTTGCTCTTCCACCCAAATAGCAAATCTGTGAAACACACATTAAAAAGTAAATAATAATAATAATAATAATAATAATAATAAAACCTTTTAACAGAACCACAACTCATCTGGAAAAGATCAAATAAATACCAGGACAAAGTCTGCAACATTCAGTAACACTTGTAAAGACAAGTGTGATTGTCCATAAAAACCACCAATGTTCAACATTCATGAAAGGTCACTCAAAGAGGCTCTCCACCATGCTCTGCTCAACTGTGAGAGGATTTATATACAATATGTATCTATATTACTCTGTCGTAATTATACCATCTGTATAATTAAATAACAACATAATCAACATAACTAACCATATCCATAGTAAACATTTATATGCAGAATAAAAAAAAATGAACAGAAAATATCAAAATATGAAAGATAGCATCAACGCAACCCTGTGGAATCTGATTTGCACTAACACAAACAGGCATCTCAAATACACACAGACCAAAAAGGAAGAGAACTGGTGGGAGGGGCCACGGTCCCTCCAGAAAGACATATCCTTTAGGTGATTGTGACTAGCCCGAGTCTCTGGACAGGATCAATTCAAAGGGCCTTTGCCTGCAGACGCAGTACTGTGGGCAATGACTGAAGAATCCTACTTCCACTGACATTCAAACGCCAGAGAGAAACTGAGCTGCTGTTTGAGATCATTTTGTGGATGTATGTCATCATTAATGACATGTGTTAACTATTACAGTGCGCAAACAGGCCTCTGTTAGTCCTCAGCCGGACGTTAAGCTTGTTACGCTCTTTCGTCGTTGCTAAACTTGATCTTGGTACTTTGAGAAACACTCCATCATCTCTGCTCAACTGGAGCTAATGAAGGCGCAAGGAGAGCTGCTTATGTAAAGCATTTTATCTTTACTGTTACTAGGAAATGATAGCAGATGGTGGTAGGCATGAGAATCCTGGCTGGACTACTGGTTACAGTCCTACTTAAAGTAATGTCTGGTGTTTTTCTTCTTCATTTATTTCATTTCCAGTCCAAATGGGTATAAGGTACAATAAAAACATATTTAACAGATAATTACCCAGAAGCCTCTGCAACTAACATATTTTTCAGAATTTAGCACGATCACTCTTTGCTGTTATGACAACGTCCATCCTATTTGCAAAGTTTGCTTTCAATCTATCAGAAATTTCTTTACAAAATGAATATCACATTAGTGAATAGCTTTGTTGGCAGGACACAGCCGTTACTGGAAGTGTTATAGTGTCAGTAGGAGCACAGGGTGGACGAATAGACACATTTGGTGTGGACGTCTTGGTTACGTCACTAGCAGTCGCGCATGCTCTGTGGTGGCATGAAAACAGCACAAGCAGTGCAACGTAGCGAAATTTGTTAATGTGTTGTTGGCTGCCTGTATAGGAATTTTATAGAATACTATCCCTGAATACGCCTCTAGAGGCAGACACAGACTATACTGGTTGTATTGAAGCAGCAATGCAGCTGCATGGCTGCAGTATGACTCAATATATGACTCAATGACTTAATGCAATGTAAATTCTAGATCTAGAAATATTCACATATGCAGGATGTACAGTATTAGCCCCTATGCAGGATGTACAGTATTAGCCCTACAGCTAGCAGCTAACTGTATTAGCCCTACTGCTTGTAATCTTCCAGCATGAAATTATATATTTCAAATATCTAGATAGTAGTGACAGCAGCAGTTCTAGTGATTTGTATTGTTCTAACAATCACTAAATAATGGAAAAGCATAACTGACTTGATTATAATAGCCCAAGACTTGAATAGCTGTGTTCTATGTTCTTGTTATTGGCTAGGCCGTACATAAGCTGTCCATAATACAAGAAAAACATACAACAAGTACAAAACTGTAGGCGTAAAAGACCTGTGTGCTTCAACGCTCAGATTTTCCACATAGTGTGCAAAGTCGTCCAGCTAGTTTGATCATTGATCATTGGCAAACCTTTTAAAATAACTGTTAAAGGCATCTGGATAATTCATATTCCGATATTTCTACACCTGACACAGCTATGTTAAGCAGTTAAGCTCCACCACAAACACAGAAATGATGTATTGAATATTGATGGATATAATATTTGATTTGGTGTTGGAGGCTGCTGTGTGTTTTCTGTTAAACACGTTTACATAAAAAAAATGAAAATATTGTACTTAATGATTGTTCAGACTGGAAATAGAATAAACAAGAGGGTGGTCTCTGACTTTCCCACAATGTTGTATATTACCATTTTCCCGGAAAGCATACTCCCATGTGTTATACATGTATAAAGTTTAGAAATCTGTTGGTGGCATCCTGATTTACTCTTCATACTCTTTCACAGTTCAAACAAACCAAAATCAAGCCCTTCAGCATTGTTTAATAGCAAGCACACAAGAACATTCAAGTTTACTGGCTAACACTTACATTTACAACAGTAACACCTGTAGCAGGAGGGTGGTTAGTACTGAGGCTGAAAGAATGCTGTAAATGGTTCCTCCTAACTGCTCTACACCGAGCATTTGACAGTTATTTGCTTTAGGTGAGATTTCCTATGGTTAAAACTCTAAAACCTTCAGTGGCAAATGTATTTGAAGATGGTGAAATGTTTTTAGCAACGTGTGGTCTCGTAGTTCTCCATCTATTAGAACATGATTCTTTAATGAGAGTGTTACACAGGAAAACAGCTAAACTCACTGCTCTCTTTAGCAAGAAGCTAAACACCGAATAATTCATGGATTAATTATTGCGTATATTTTTTAGCACTTGCTATCATCTAATGCTTGAAACACATTTCACATGTTCTGTCACGCAGGAGTGGAGAAAGTAACTGAATGTACACTTTGTGTCCCGAAGAGTAAACAGACTGTCCTTGACAGTACGCACTCCCTGATTTACAGGTTCCCACATCATGAAAGAGATTGAGACGAGCTCTTCATGTTTCTGATGTGCTGAGACTGAGAATACATTCTCTTATGGCAGTTTACGCACCCTCTGTAGGTGGCTGAGCGTATGCGTTTGTTACCTGGTTGTACTCTGTTTATTTTATCGCTTATTCCTAAAGGTTTTAATGGCTGGAATAGAAAGAGGACAGCGATTTACTGTTTGGCACAGAATCAGTATCCTCCACAGTTTAAGCAAGTGCTGCTTGCGCTTCTGAGGTGGTACGCCGCTGCAATCCATCGTAGATGGACTGAGCTTGGGTTACACTTTTTCTTTCGGAATGAAAAGCGTATTTGTGAATGTGCCGATCTCTCGTGTCTCTCGTGTCATCCTCTACACTTGTGGGAAGCGCAGGTGAAAGTAACAGAGTCTCAGGAGGTTGCGTTTCTTCTTGCTTTCTGGCCTGGTGCGGCCTCCCACTTCTTCCAACCTTTCGGATGTCCCTCCTCCCACCACCAGGGGGCCTCGTAACGAGCCCCATCCCCGTGTCTTCCCACCCTTCGCCCTGCTCACACTACCGTGCTGATCCGGTTGGTAGGCTTGGATTTGGCCCGGTCGACCGTGCCGCTCGCCCCAGGTGCGACTCCTCCACTCTGTCCCGCTGAGGCCTGGGGCCCCGGGGCCTGTGACCCTGCAGGCAGTGGCGGTGGCGGGGCGGGGTGCTGGGGGGGGAGAGGGGAGAGAGGCGTAAGAGGGGTAAGGGGGGAGGAAGGGGGGGGTAAAGGGGAGTGGGGGGGGGGAGGGGGGATGGAGGAGAGCAGTGGAGGATACTGGGGCAGATACGGGCCGGCCGGCGGCCCGTGGTGGGCAGTGGCGGGCGGTGGCACGGAGACTGGTGGCGGGGGTGGGGGCGGCTGGGAGGGTGCCGGGGGAGGGGTGGCGAAAATGAAGTGGGCGGGGTGGGGCGTATGCCCCACGTGGGAGTGTGCGAGTGGGTGCGGCTGCGAGTGCGACAATGTCAGTGGAGGCTTGGTGACGGCGCCCCCTCTGGCCGAGTGTGAGGGCGGAGGAGGCGTGTGGAAGAGGGCAAACTGTGGGTGTTGGGAGAGTGGGGAGTGAGGAGAAAGGGGGGGAGGCGGTGGGACGCACGCCGAGCCCATGTGTCCCAAGGTCCCGTAGCGACCCTGCGGCAAAGCATGCTGGGAAAGCGGTGGCGGGTAGGGGTTGTGCCCGGAGGGGTTGGGGAGAGGCCGGCGCGGCAGGGTAACACGCTGGAGCGTGGGGTGTTGGTGCTGGTGTCCAGATGCCGGCGCGCTCTGCACGTGGTAGCGTTGGTGCGGATGGTAGTATGGGGGCGGAGGCTGCTGCCCAGCCACACTGCTGCTGGTAGTAGTGTGGCAGTACTGGGCGTGCAGGGCCTGGATCTTGGAAGGGCCCCCGGCCTCCGCTGAGCACGGGGATGGGGAGAGGGGCGGTGGCCCTCCAGTGCTCGGTGGGGCCACGGGGGCGGGGTAGGGTGGCCCCGGGGGGATAATGGGGCCCGGTGCTTTGGCCCGCTTGCCCCCAAACAGGGAACCCAGGAAGGAGCCGGCAGTGCTCGTCCCACTCCCCGTCCCACTGGCTCCTCTCTCGCTGCTGCTGCTGCTGGAGGCTGGCCCAGCGCCAGCCCCCACAGGTGTGGTGTGTTGTTGCTGCTGCCCCGGCCCACCCCCCACCCCCACTCCGGGGCTCAGGATGGGGCGGTGAGGCCGGTAATCTTCGGCTCCATAGCAGCTCGGGAGTACAGTGGCTACTGGGTAACGCTGGTGAGGCCGTGGACTGCTAATGATGGAACCCTAAGACAAAGAGAGTGGGGGGAGAGGAGGAATGGCAGGAAGAGGGCGAGAAGTTCCAGAGGGCAGGATTGCAAAGAAAGCAGGAGAAAAGGCAGGGCAGGAGTAAAAAAATGGGGAAAGGACAGAAACAGAGAATGGAAGGGGTAATGAGAGTTCACAGCAATAAGGAGAAGTGCAGGAGAAATGAGGAAAGAAAGAGAAATAGTGGAGATAGGATAGGCAGTATGATAGGTTCATAGGACAGGGGAGGAGAAACGGGTGAGTTGATTAGAGTCATGGAACAACTTAACTTCCGTATGATACAGTAATATACACTGGAGGTTCATCACACCAACACCACAACAAATGCAGATTCCAGATAAACAACAATGGAGCACTAAAAACAACTAATGCTGGCTGTTCATGCATGAATTCACCATATGTACACGTTACAGTACTTCCAAGTAGGCCCATCACGATCATGCAATGCTACCTGACAATTCATTCTTTTATTAATTGTAACTTGCAGTTTAGTTATCATTTGTCTCAATTCATTGGAAATACTAGAGTAGTCTAAAGCAGCCAACATAGCTCATTAGCTAGCTTGCTTCTTAGCTGTCTATATGTAGTCTGAACATGAATTTCAGTGAATATTAGACCCTTTTGGAGGAGTAAAAATAATTCAATGTGTTTTTTATAGGGCTGCCCTTTAGAAGTCGATGATTCGAATCGTCAGTTGGAGACCATTTAAGTCGACTGAGACCCTGCAAGTCTACTGACAACAGTGACCTTTTTTTTCTCTTGTAAAACAGACTAAAGCTTACTAAAATACACAAGAACTGTAAGAAGTAAAAATACATTTTAATAATTATTAAAAGGTAAATAATAAATATATGTTTAAGTTCTAGCTGGGCTGTGACGCATGCTTGCTAAAAAATTCAATCCACGTGACAATGTGCGCTGGCGGTTCACCGCTGAAGGCAGCTGAAGCTGTGAAGCTGAGAGACATGGAGGGAATGATGTCTCAGAGAAAGTCTGGAGGAGTTTCAGAAGAAGAGAATCTGAACAAATTAAACCAAATTCTGCTCTTCATTTAATCAGACATCCAACACCGCTCCAAACAAGGGAGCTGACCTTCGTTTTAGACATAACGGCTGTTTGCGGTGAAGGAAAAAACAGAGCGGAGACGTTTGTTTTATTATAATTCCATTATTTTAGAACCGAAATTACAGATATTTATATTAATTCTTCTACAGCTAAGATTATCAAAGATATTTAATATATCTGAATATATCGGATATTTGAATATCAAAGATTATTAAAGATAAATACAGTCACTTAATACGCCTGCTGATAAACGAGAAATAATTATTACAGCGCAGGGAATAATACTAATAATTTAAATATGGACTAATCTGGTTTTATATAGCAGGTTATTATTTATGAGAGATGAAAGACGAAGGGTACTCCTACTGAAGAAGCTGTTAGAAGTGAAATTAAAAAGACTATAAGCTATAAGCGCTAATGTTTAGCATAAGTACGAGCTGCTCCATGGCACTATACTCTGTAATTATAGGCTCCAGTTCAGATCGATCATCATAAGCCCCGCCTCTTTTAGTTCAGCAATCTGTCCCTGTGACTCTGCTGACTTTCTAAATGAGGAGGGCGTCAGATCTGAACTGTATGCAGATTGGTTTACTGATTACTAGATAATGTACATGGAGAAAAAAAAAGGTGAATGAATAGTCGAATCGTCGGCCAGGACGGGCGAATCCGATACGACTGGCAAAATTCTGGTACAGCCCTAGTTTTTTCTGTTTTTTTTATTAGCATATATTTGCCCTAACCCAACTCATGAAAACACACCCAATCACATTCTGTTTGTTGTTATGTACTCAAGAAAGGTGGAAACAAAATGCCTTTAGCTCCAATAACCGCAATCAACTCAAGCATTTGCTGTCAGGCGATCGTGTAATTGTGACAGGCCTACTTGCATATGAACCACCAACAAAAACAGCAAATCCATCCATCCACAGATCCAGTACTCAAAGGCTCACACAACCATAGAGATTTAATGGGTGACATCTTCTCCGCTGATCTGAGCACATGTGTCATTCTGGCACACTAGCAGGGAGCATATCACCGTGCATACACAGGCATAGGCTACAAGAAGGCACCATTATGGTTCAGGCTCTGTGGGGGTTGGGGGGAAGAAACATGCAAGGTAGCTTTTTATTTTTTTGTTGTATTTTCTTTTTTGGTGGAGAAGGGGCATGGGGGTCTTCAGGCAGACATGCGACGTGGGTGAGGTGGTGGTCACTTTGGTGATGGGTTTTTGGGGGAAAGCTAAAGATACAGACCTCTGCTCCACTCAGACTTACTTCCATTGTACTGTCAAGGGAACCAACGCTGTTTCTGCGACCGCGTTTCCCTGCATCCAATCAGGACATGTCAGGCACAGCGGAGTCAGGGATTCAATATTTATGCTTTGACATGTGTGTTTGGTATTTGGTAACACATTTGGCTACGTTCACACAGCAGGTAAAAGTGGCCTATCTCTGATTTTCTCACCAATCCTGATTTTCCTGTTAGGCTGTTTACTTTATCTTTATGTATCATAATCTTTTAGTCGAGGTTAGTCTGAATAGATTGGAGGGACGAACAGATCCTCAGGTAAAAAACCACGACTGGTTTCAGGTTCATCTTTGTCAGCATCACAGGAGCAATCATGAAGTCCTAATGAATGACCGTAGACTTATCACCCAGAATGAGTTTGAGCTCGCTGTTCAAACGGCACATTATTTGGCTATGGCCCTTATTCGTTTTCCATCCTTGGCCTGTTAATTTTTCCACAGTTTCTTTAATAATCTCTTTGAACAGAGAGCAGCTGCAGTAAGTGCCTTTTTAATGATATACCCTCATCGTCAGAAGTATAGCTGCACAAATAGTTGCAACCAGAAGGAATCAAGGGACAGGAATGAAACTTGGTGGGTGGGTTAAAAAGTGTAAGACACACAAATGTATGTGTACATGTGAAGTAAGCGAGGACAGGCCTTATCGCAGCCACGACTGTGTACATTCAGTGAGCAGTGATGTCCTCCATGTGTCACACTGTTAGTTCCAGCACCATTGGCAGACGACCGCATGAGGTAGATCTACATGAAACGCTAACTGCTTTTAACACTATGCCGACGTCACCAAAGACTGCAATAGTGTCATGCCAGACTGTCATGGAGTGACTGCCGGAATGGCAGAGGGCCATCTTCAATGACGAGTCCCACTTTTGTCTTGGCGGAGATGATGTGTCTGGAGGCCCCGTGGTCAGCACCAAGAAGAACGTTTTGTTATCTTGGTCATATGTCCAGAAGGCCTGGTGTCACTCCACCTTCACCCCCTACCGCAATATCTGAAGAAACTATGAGGGACTATGAGAGCCATACTGAGAGACTTCTGTACGTGTAGCTCAATATATATTGCCCAAACATAAGCGATAATGTTTGAGGTCTTGGCAGTGTGTAATTTATACAACGGTTGTGTTGGATTAACATTAAAGAGTTGCGATTTGGCTGTACAGACAGAGACACGTTGCTGCATATCGAATACATGTTGGATTTCAATACCACGTTAATGTTTTTGACTTTTCATACTGGCACTGAGATAATTCAACTGTGCCACCTATGACGAAAAAGACTTGTACCTGCTGTGTAAGCGCAGCCTTTGATTAAAAAAGTCATAGACATATTGTTTCATTGTTTGATGGTGGTCATTAGTGTCAACACAATGTGAGTTTATGTACTTCCCTGTGTGTCTCACCTGAATCAGACAGGTCCCTCAGTGAGGAGCTGAGAGCAGTGCGTTTAAGGCCCTCGCCAGGTGAGTAGTTGTCATCCAGACTGGGTCTTCCTATTGTGCCATTCACCACCTCACTCTTGACCCCGCCTACACCTCCACCCACCACGTTGCTGTTCAAAAGGCTGGGCCGCATCACGCCTTTCTGCTTCTCTAGCTCCGCTGCATGAGAGAGGAGCCAATACAAAATATTATAGAGTGCAGTGCAGATCAGGGCAAACTAATAATACACTTTGCAATGACATACGTTTTTCCCATTCCGATGAGACCATGTTCAGATTTTACTTGTCTATATTAATAACAATGTGATCGGATTACAACTGGATAATTGTAGTCAGAGGTGCATGCTGATCAAGTATAAATGGAATGTCTTATGTATGGGGAAATTCATCTGCCGAGTGACGAGTAATAGGTGACAAGATAAACAAGGAAACATGAATATCTATTATGTGAAGTTCACCTTCGTTGTTTTGAAGTGGAGCTATGAAGCTAATCAAACTTACTGCAAGTGTCTTCTGGACTTGGCCAAAAAATAATTTTTGCAAAGCTAAAACAGCAGCCATTTTGAAAGCTCATATTTGACCATACTTTTGCCAGGGTTTACAAGATTACGCTACGCAGTTACGTTAAGCAAAACATTCAACCTGATGTCATTTAAGGACCTGAGGCAGTGTAATGATAATAGACGTGTAAACGGTACACAGCTGGTAAATGTAAATGCTACTGATCAGAGCCCAGTACCAGTAGAAAAAGCAGTGAGGTACATCCACACTGCATAAAAGCCTCTTCATACTGGGTGTGGCTTTTGCAGATAGAAAACCTCATGGCAGTTTAAACATAGCCATATACGGCAGAGCGCTAAAGCAAAAGCTTAGATAACAAACATGTTGGCTTCAAAAATAAGGAAGAGATGTGAGTGAAAGCAGTGCTTCGTATTCCCTTATTTATGGAACTGATTATAGATCGAGAATTGCTTGATGTAGGTATGTATACTAGCTTCAATTTAAGATTGAAGTCTGATTGGTCACACTTTGTGAATGTCTTTCTGTGGCTTCTCTCTGGAACGAAAATGGGATTTTGATGTACTTATTTAATGGCCGTGTGTCCCGACTGCAGCAGTAATACAAATGAAGGTTTAATTTAATTCACTATACGGACCAGCAGAGGGCACTGTACTCACACTCCACTCTGTATTTCTCCATCTCCTGCACCTCTGCGATGCTCTCTCTCAGGTCGTTGACGAATCGAGTGCGGTCCTGCAGACTGGGTGCGTTGAACACTATCAGCACCTTACGCTCTCCGCCTGGGATCGCTGACGTTAGTCTGATACCATTAGGGTAGTCTGAGAGAAGAAGTAGTACAGAGAAAAAGAAAGGTGACGGAGCTCCCTAAGCATGCAGTGTCTTAGTTCAAAGTGAAAGCAATACTGAATACGAGCTCAATCTTACAGGAGTTCTGGAACATGTGGACCTGCATCTCCACCAGAGGGAAGGACTGTCGGAAACTGTACGTTACTGAGGTTTTCTTCTTTTGGAAGATCTTCGTTACCTGTCAGAACAAGAACAGAAAAAAACAAGAGGAGAAAAATAAGAGCCCACCTGTACCTATAAGAAAAACTAACATGAATGGTGTTGTCATGAAAACAGAGAGATTTATGGGCGTACCACGAGCAAGTCATTGAAGAGGAAGACCTCTCTCTGGTGGACCCCGGTCCGCTGGGGCCGGTTGGGGTCAGGCACCTCATAGAGCTGGCAGCAGCACACCAGCCTGCGATGAGGAAGTGATAGGACCTGTGCGAGGACAGTTTACTGACTTTAAGTCAAAGACGGATTACATGCAATCAGAATGAAAACCTTTGATAGATGCTGGCAGACTTCACACATCTGCTCCAGATAAGGCTAACAAACATATACTCACAGGCTTCTTGCCCACAATGACTCGCTCTACAGCCTGGACCTGGGAGACATGGTCATCATTGGTCCTCAGTTCCCACTTTTGAATCCGCTGGTAGATTCCAACTAGCAGGTCCCGTGGGATATCCTGCCCATTGTCCACTCCTGAGGGACAGAGATAATCGATTTGTGACCTGCAGCTACGTGCAGACTGGTGCAGAGTCTATAGACCAGACTTGCCTTAAAGAGATACGTTAAATGCTAACATTGCTAATTATAAATAAAGGCGGCTAGGCCAAAAAATGAAATGGTCTCCATTAGTTTTCATTCATTGTTAAAGCTGATGCACCAGCAGATGATCAAAAACGTGTGTATGCATGCGTAAATAGAAGAGTAAGCATATGTGCAAACATGATTGGAATCCCACCTCGCAGGTTCTTAATGAAGTCATCCAGCTTCATCTTCCTGTCTGCTTTGACACTGGGGCTGTACATGTCTGTATTAAGGAGGATGATGGCAAAGGCCAGAATGAAGATGGTGTCTGGGTTCTGGAACTGTCGCACCAGTGCAGGGTTACATACACAATACCTCTGACTGAGAGAAAAAGAGAGATGCCACATTAAATGAATTTAATTAAACTTAAATTAAACTGACAAAATATCAGACAGAAATATTAATAGTTGGGAATGCATCATTGTATTATAACAGGTATTCATTAACCAACAAATAAAAGCAGTACTGAATGCTCTCCCACCTGAATGCCTCAATAAGTCGCTCCACTTTTTGGGCCTCTCCTTGCACTTTGATCTGGGCCTGAAATTTCCTCAGTGCATCATCGAGATCCATTCCAGAAAAGTCCATCTCATCTACCACACAGCTGAAACAGAAGAGAGAGGGCATGGAAAGGGTTGACATAGCTGCTTACAAAAGACTTCTACAATTCTTAATCTTCTTAAAGAGAAAGTGGGACCCCTAACAACTGGGTCACCGTCAGATGAAGAGCGGTTAAAGCTTTCAGAGAGAAGAGAAAGTCAAGCTCCACTCCTGTTTCAGATCTGAACAGTCCATGTTTCTGTTCACTGTGAGAAGACAACACTGTCTGAAAGGATGTGTAGCTGCCAAGAAGTCGTTGAACAAGACATTCATAGTTCTGCACTACAAAGTTTGGACCTCATCTCAGGTCTAATAAGCGATCTCAGGTTAGAGATCACTTATTGCTTGGATCATGAAAAGCATGAAAATGCAAGCAATTTCTACGACTGATCTTTGAAGTTTTGGAAAATAAGCCCAGTGATTTTTTTTTGTTTGTGAAAGAACAGAAAACAAGTCTCCCAAAAAAAATGCTGTAATAAATGCGAGTGGAGTCCCATACGGTTTGAAATAATCAGGCTTAAATTGATGTTAAGAAATGTATATAATAACTGATAACTATTGATACTGAATAAAAATAATTATTAGCGTCTGTAGATACCTTCCTCTAGATACTTTCCTAACTCTCAGTTTACCAGCAGTTGTGTCTCATTAATATACTGGTGACCAGGCTGACTCACTCAAGCACGTCCTTGTTGAACTGCTTCTGTCTGTTGCCCAGAAACTCCCCAATCATCTGCCGGCTCAGGCCTTTCCTCTCCAGGATGAAGCGGGCGATGCCGACTGGTGTGTCTGACACAAAACCACGCTCTATAAGATACTGGATGCCTTTCTCTGGCTTCCTATGGTTAAAAAAACACCACACGAAACGATAGATCACTGTAGTGCATCAAGGGGGGCGTTTAAAGAATAATGTGAAAAGCAATCATAAGAGTTATCCTCACTTATTAAAGAGGTTCAGGCCTATACGGTACTGCCTTCTCTGCATCACATCATTGTTAAAGGCAGGCGAGTCCCAGCTGTGACGGCTTTCTCTCTGGTAGGTCTGCTTGCCCAGAGGTGGCAGTGGCTCCCTCAGGCTGTCCCTGGATGAAGAGCCAGAGCTGCAGTTGATGGTTTCATTGGAGTTAGTGGTGGAGTTTAGTGAGTCGTTGTCACCGTCCGAGCAGCACTGCTGATCCAGGCCACCAGGGGGCAAGGGGGCAGAGGACGAGGAGGAGAGTGGTGTGGTCGGGGGCTGCTGGGGGGAAGAGGAAGATGATGGCGTGTCGGGGTACTGGTGGTGATGGTGATGGTGGTGGTGGTGATGGTGGTGTGCCATGTGGTGGGGGATGTGCGATGGCAGTGGGCGTGTAGCTGGACGTGTCTGGCCCTGAGCTGCAGCAGAGGCAGCTGAGCGGGTGTTGGGGTTGTGTTTTAATGTCCCTTGCGGGGACCCTCCGGCTGAGTCCTGCTCATATACTAACTGCCTGCCGAGGGAGCCACGGTCCGAGCGGTCGCTCATGTCTACAGAGCTGTCACTGGGCGGTTCAATGGTAAGCAAGGGCAAGTGAGCCCCTCTGAGGCGGTAGTCCCGGCACTCTGTGCAAGGTGTGCTTCTGCGGCTGTTGCTGCTACCTCCCCCCTCCGTGTCTCGGCTGTCCTCTCGACCGCCGACCCCACTGCTCCCCCCACCACCTCCCCAAAACTCTGTGTCCGTACTGCTTGGGGCTCGATCCAGTGAGAGGGGTGACGACGGCAGACCATCATCCATGTAGAGGGTGACGTCACTGTATGAGGTGGCCGTACTGTCCTCGTGCATGCTCAAGCCGCCACCTCCTCCTCCTCTGTCCCGGTCGCCCAGGCCTCGGCGGAGGGATGGGTGGCTGCTGCTGCTCCAGATACATTCACCAAAGTCGTCCACCACACCACTGCTGTCCCCGATGCCTTCCTGGGAGTCTTCTCTGGATGGCCGACATGTCAGGGCATCATCAATGGAGTCGGCCAGGGACTTAACCTGAAGTATAAAAACATGAATACACCAAGACTCATTTCAAGACTCGGCGAACTTCAAGACTCAGTGTTTCTGAGTCTTGGTCCCGGAGTAAAACTCTAAAGCAGTGTTTACATTTACACAGTGTTTAGTGTTGGGAAAAAAAGTTATTCAGTAATGTGCTAATAATGGCACAGGACTAACAGTGGGCTTCTGTGCACTATTTTAATTTGTTGTTTTCCAGTGCTGAATATCAGCAATGTCATATTCTGTGTCCAGTTCATTAGAGTTCAAAATAAGCAGGCCTAAAATGGATCAGGAAATGGCAATAAAATATTGATCTTGAACTGAAATCATATTTGAAATCATCTGTACTGAGATTTGTGAGGTATTTGTGAGATCTGAGAGAAAGAAAGAGTCACCCACCTGTTTAGAGAAAGAATCCTCTAGATGGGTGTAGTCGCCCGGACGGGCGGGTGAGCCGGGCTCCATGTCCGGTGAGTGTGGAGGGCCCATGCCTGGGCTGTGGTGAGTCTGAGGCTGCCCCTGAGGCTGCCGGTCATCAAATGAGTACTGCATGCGCATGTTGGACAGGATGATGCGGCGCGTCATACGACTCTCGGAGGCTGAGCTTCGAAGGCGCTCAAAGTTCTTGTTCATGCGATACTGCCGGAAGGCAGTCTGGATGGTTCGCGCCGCTCGTCTGCTCAAGAAGTAGCCACCGTACTTCCTCTCCAGCATCTCCACCTGGAAAGTGGAGTGGGTTCTGTTAGTCAAGCGGTTGGACACATCTCTTGGCAGGAGGTTTTCTAGAGGTATTTTAGATTTTTCACATTTTAGAATAACAGTGAAGACACTACATCTATTCATTAACACATACAGAATTAGGCAGAAACCTTAAACATCTTGTCTCTAGATCCCTTTAGAAATGAACCCCTGCAACACGATACATCTTTCACTTACCATCAAAACAGTTAATTCTTCCCTTCTCTTCATAATTGTAGCAAAAAAATTACAAACGGCTCCTTAAAACGTTTTGTTTCTCCTTTTTAGACACATTTATATCCACACCAACAACATTATGAAAAATCTTTCAGTTCACACAAGAACACAAAAATGACCTAAATGTTCACATGACATGCCGTATATTATTGAGCTATAGTTTTAATTTGCAGCATTTAAAACTCGGACACCTCTACACTTAAGCTATTATGTAAAAGTAAGGCTAAATCCCATTATAAACCTGTTTAAAACCCCAAAACACTGCTGAGCACGCAAGCCAGCCATCAGCCATATTTCACACAGAATCCTGAAAGGAAACACCGACAGGAATACACGGTTTTAAAGATGTCCATCCTGAAGAGCGTTTTTAGTGACCAAAACCCGGAAATAAAACACTGTGTTCAACAATCTCTGCACACAGGAGGATGGGGCGTGCATGTATTCACCTGTACCCCTTTTTAACACCCTGGATGCTTCTTTACTTAAATACTAATATATGCACATGTTTATAATGTTAAGTCAGTCATTATCTGCTGATATCTGCGCCCCTTGCACATTTATGCACATTTACTTATTACTATTGCACTGCCATATTATCTCTGTATATTATCTAGTATTAATAGTATTCTATCTATATATCTATCTGTCTGTCTGTGTGTCTGTCTGTCTGTCTGTCTGCCTGCCTGCCTGCCTGCCTGCCTGCCTGCCTGCCTGCCTGTCTGCCTGTCTGCCTGCCTGTCTGCCTGTCTGCCTGCCTGTCTGTCTGTCTGTCTGTCTATCTATCTATCTATCTATCTATCTGTCTATCTGTCTGTCTGTCTGTCTGTCTGTTTGTCTGTCTATCTATCTATCTATCTATCTATCTATCTATCTATCTATCTATCTATCTGTCTGTCTATTTGTCAGTCTGTCTGTCTGTCTGTCCGTCCGTCCGTCCGTCCGTCCGTCCGTCCGTCCGTCCGTCCGTCCGTCCATCCATCCATCCATCCATCCATCTATCTTTCTATCTATCAGTCCATCTAGGTTTGGGAACCACTGGCCTCAAGTATCCCCATATGCATTAAGGAATGAGGGACTTCTAGTCACTGTGTAATTCCATTAGTTCCTTCACAGTTTATGTCTTCACTATTATTCTAAAACATGAATCAAAACCACTTTATAAGCAGCTCAGGTTTTCACTGGGACAGCGTATGTCACATCATAAGCTCTGTACCTTCTTGTCCTGGAGGTCTGTGGAGAGTTCATAACTGTCCGACAGGGTCTTGCACCGCTTGTTCTCCTCCTCTTCTTGCTTGCGTAAGGCCAAGCTTGCTGGCTGGTTCCGAGTGCGCTGGGCCCAGGCGAGGCTGGCCGGGCTTGGTGGGGCCACCACCGGCCCCCGAGAGCCTGGGGGGCCACAGCTGTCGTCGTTGTAGCGGTCAGAGCGGTGGATGTAGGGGACCTTACCGCTGTCTGAGAAGGGGTTCGACTCTGAAGCCTGAGTCCCTTCCTCAACACTAGATTTCAAGAGAGAGAGAGAGGGAGAGGGAGGAAGAGATAAACCTTCAAATCTGAAACAACCAACATGCGCCATACAGAAGGCATGAGATAAAAATCACCAGCTCCAGCAATTCACCCGTTCATACGACTGTTCATTTTCCACCGACTTTGCACTTTTCAATCACAGATAACACTTTTCAGCAGCTGACTCTGGGGAGCTGTCATTAGTCTGAATGGAAACAGAATAAATGAAGAGTCTAGTACTTTGATATCATTTGAATCAGGCTTTACAGCACTAGGACTAACAGCCAATGGAGTCTTTTTTAAACTTTACTCTTTTGCTTAAGGACATCGCTGTGTCAGCTCAAAATATCCCAGTGCCCAATAGTCTACTATATAATTCTGCAGGAACTGTTAAACTATAACACAGTGTATTATTGTGTTTAAGCATTCTGGTTAGTCAGTCTTCATCACCTTCCCTAAAAAACATTTTCATGCCTATATGGATATTTATAGTGCTGTGTGTGGTACAAATACAACTGCGAATGTACTTTTTATTATATTAGGGTTTCAAATCTACTAAGAACTATTTTTATTTAACAAATGATCATCATTTTTTGTATTTTAGGTCTAATTATAAATGATTACTTACTGATTAAATACTGAATGTATTTCGTACATTTAAAACTTTAAATTATTAATTTTTCTAAAAAAAAAAATGTATTATTAAAAATTTTCCCAAAAAAAGGCCTGGTGAATAATTCCAAAATAAATATTTTTTATAAATCACATTTTAGATATTTAATTATTATTAACTGCATTTGTTTTATTTGCTCAATTCCAACCCTTAAAAGTACTATATATTTATACAATACAATTTATTACTTTCAACAATTCTAAACTAAAAATATTTATATTATATTTGACTGTTGAGGCCTCTGTGTCATTTTATGTTAAATACGTTTACTGTTTGTTCCTGATACTAAAAAATAACTAATAATTATAATAAATTACTTGTAATGAATGGAAATTAAATAAATCATATAAACGGTCTCCGGTGTTTGCACAGTACTGTTATTTCCAAAGGGTGAAAGCACAACTTTCCTGGCCAATCCCCAACGACAGCAACAGTGGTTTCATCTTCTAACCAATATTAGTATTTAGTATATGTGCTGTCTAGCTTAAGCACAAGATTTCACTGGCATTTATTTATTTTATATTTCATATACATCACTTTATATATCATACACCGTACTGTGCAAACATCAGAGACCACCATTTTGTTTAATCATATGTCCAGGTACAACCATTAAGTTTTTCAATGTCAGAAAAAGAAAATACTTGACTTTAAGTTCGATACTAAATCTAATTTGTTTTCTCTTCGGTGTATCCTACAGTCACTTTAACTCTCCTATTCCTCCGATCTTACAAGCAGTTGCAGCTATGTCCTTTCAACAAAAACTGTTCCCCAGTCATTATATTATATTTCACATTATTTTTTCCCTTTAAAGACACACATCCGCTCTGCCTCACAAATGTCTTTGTTATTTACCTCTACAATAACAGGGCAGATGTTTCTGAGGGGGGTTAGATACATGTTACATAAGAAAGAGGAAAGGCAAAGAAAATTACAGTGTCCAAATCTGAAGTTAAAAATTGCTTAGAGGTCACAAAGAAAATGAGACTCTTAACAACAGTGCAAGAAGTGGTAGACCACCAACACTGTCACTGTCAGATAAACAGTCCTTAAAGCTTAAAGAAAGAGTAGAAAATCAGTGTGCTGTTGTCCATCCTTCCACTGTGAAAAGACAAGTCAACACTAGCAACAAGGATAAACACTAAAAACTGAAAACATAATTAACTGTTGAGGCCTCCGTAATTTTCTGTTAAATTGTGGGCAGTCGTGGGCTGGGAACCGACCTTGTGACTGGAGGGTCGCCAGTTTGATTCCCTGAACTGATAGTAACGACTGAGGTGCTCTTGAGCAAGGCACCTAACCCCCAACTGCTCCCTGGGCACTGTGGATAGGGCTGCCCACCGCTCCGGGTAAGTGTGCTCACTGCCCCCTAGTGTATGTGTTCACTAGTGAGTGTGTATGTGGGTTTCACTTCATGGATGGGTTAAATGCAGAAGACTACATTTCCCCACTGTGGGATCAACAAGGGATTAAAATCAAATCAAATAAATATCTACCCTGTCCAAAGAAAAACAAGTATCTCCAAAATGGCAACTTTACAGGAGAGGCCATAAACCTCATTTAACTTTAATGTAAGTCAATGGAACCAGACATCTTTCCAAACAGGTTTGGGTCACTTCTGGTGGTCCATTCATCATTAAATTCTCACTCAGTGTAAACAGCAGCTGCTGTGTTCAAATGGAAGTAAAAATGGAGATACATGTTTTTCATTGGACAGCGACGATATGTTTTTCTTTTACCTGATGCTTAAAACATGAATAACGTGTAATAAATGAAAGTTCAATAAATCAAATCATGGTCTCCTATTTTACAATATCTATAAAGTCCATATGTACACTCATACTGTCATACTCTATACATAGTATATTATTATTAATTATATATATATATATATATATATATATATATATATATATATATATATATATATATATATATATATATATATATATATATATATATATATATATATATATATATATATATATATCAGTTGTGGATCTCGAATGTGGCTGAGGTTTGAAAAAGGTTAACCATTAACACAAACAGAAACAGTCAGGGATACCACAACAAACCCCTAAGGCTTCTTCTTTCCTCCTCGTCCTTAACGCCAAGATGGCATCATTATTTTCTTACACGTACTTACAGTCATAAATCCTCAGTATTCAGTATACCCACTGCTTGCCTTAAGCAAAGCTTGAACTCTCTCTGACATTCTTTTGACAAGTTTCAGCACAAATGGAGAATACACATCAATCTAGCTTTCTTTTTCAGCCCAGAGAGTGTTGGCAAAGTACATTTCCCCTGTTCCCATGTTTCTAAAGATATCCAAATGCTGTTGAGGTTATGGACTGTTTCTCCAAACAGGGGTTCCTCCAACAACTGGATTTAAACAATGTATTAAACAATGCGTTCTTGGATTACAAATATTAACTGTGTATAAATGTGCATTCGGTTTTGTTGGAAGAAACAAATGAAGTTGTTGGTAGTGCTCTCCAAACTACTGAGCTAAAGCCAACATGTCAACATGTGACTAGTTTGGAATATAAATATTAAACCTGGTTAGAAATCGAGGGACTAAGCACCTTCTACAATAATGCAAATTTTTTTTTTAGATTTTTAATTTTTTTTTTTAGATTTTTTTTAGATTTTTTTTTTGAATCCCTTGTTGATCCCACAGTGGGGAAATTCAGTACTCGCATTTAACCCATCTGTGCAGTGAAACACCCACAAACACACTCACTAGTGAACACACACACTAGGGGGCAGTGAACACACTTACCCCGAGCGGTGGGCAGCCCTATCCACGGCGCCCGGGGAGCAGTTGGGGGTTAGGTGCCTTGCTCAAGGGCACCTCAGTCGTTCCTGTCAGTTCAGGGAATCGAACCAGCAGCCCTCCGGTCACAAGGCTGGTTCCCTAACCTCCAGCCCCAGACTGCCCCAAATGACGTAATGACGTACACATCAGACGTCAAAGAGACAGGTGTCCCAACATTTTCAGTGTTCTCAGCTATATGCCAGTAAACTATGATGCGGTGAAGTAACCGACTTAAACAGAACCCTTTGGACCATTAATAGCAATGGGCATCCGGGGTCCCAGTCACTGCTCTCTGAACCTTTTTGTCCCTACTGGCATTTTGTTCCTATTTGTTCCCAAAGGTTCCGCTCAAAATATGGAAGAGAAACTTTTAAACATGTGAACTTTAAACAGCAGGTCATACTGTATTACAAACAAAACATCAATACGAATATAATTAATATTTATACGCTTTCGAGTCAGACACTTGACAGTATACAGACCCAAACGTGTGGCCTCATGCACACCCACCCAAACTTGAGGTGAAAGTAGCAACTTGTCAGCTGCTAGTGTGAACATACAGAAGGGGGTCCTTCTAGTAGTTTAGCGTTAACAAATATTTTGGTCTTGAAAAAGTTCATGTGAATTAAGTTCTGGATTAAAAATGGACATCTAAAAATGTTAAATATATTCTGTAGTTTATCTGAAGCTTCTAACAACCACATTAACTTGTATTTAACCTTGTAACAGGTTTACAGAGACTCCTTCGGCAAATAGTCCTAGCATAGAGCTGGTCTCACTATTTTCCATTTCCAATAACTGACTGAAATGCATGGAAAGGTCAATCAATCAATCAATATTTATTTGTATAGCGCTTTTTACAACCAACGTTGTCTCAAAGCAGCCTCATTGAAGATCAGTTCGTACAAGGAGGTTTTAGAGGTCAGTGATTGTGAAATGTGATTGGTTGATTACACTGTCAGTTCCAGTGTATTAATTAGTCATTGGATAATCTGAAATGCTAGGCCTACAGTTTTATCCTAAGTAAAACTAATTTGGCTTTATCTACCACAGAGAGAATAAAATTCTGAATGGGTAACTTTTCTTAGAGCATTTTGCGGATTTAAACATTAACAATCAATAGTACAACAAAGCTGTACTTACAGTAGTGGCAGCAACAGAAGATTGATGTTCATATACAATTATGGTTAAATAATTATGACAGACATGTATTTCTATATTACAGAGAAACCATTAGGCCTACCCTGAAGTTCTAGAAGACCCTGACGCCCCCACATTGCTACAAGTTACAATTAGCTGTGTTGAACAGGTCCACATGCTGTTTAGTGACTGTCATGCTATAACTCAGAATTCACTCACTTGTAGGTTCCAGCTTCCTGAGGAGCGTCTCCTGTTTTGCTGGGTAGCATCAGAGCGGTTATTTTGATAAACACACACAAACACACAACGCCCGACAATCACCAACACATCACGCTATTATCCAGCCTGTCAATATCAAACCTCCTACTGCTGAGTTGAGTTAAACTGAAAGGCAGGCAAGGCTGCAAAACAAAACTGCCTGTGAAAACTCACACATCTGACTTTTTCTATCATTCCGAAACGTAGAAACCACACGTGCAGTCGCTCATTTCCCAGAGTCACTGCCCTTGTCAGCTTTGCCACAGGAAACACACCAGCATGTGATAAAAGTGCATGGGGTGTTGCATATTTCCAGCCACAGCATTTGCTTGTATACGGTTGGATCCAAAAGTCACTATCCTAACTTCTCTGTAGCCTGAGACATTTGCTGTCCTGTTTTCAGCCAGTGTGCTGCAAATCAACTGTGAACTCCAAACGCTTACAATGCTAACAACAAGTTAACACTAATGCCGGCCTGGAAAGGATTATCATCTCCTGTCACATGTACATAACTGTACAAAGACATACGCAAACATGTAAACCAGTGAGGAACAATAGAAACAGAAATAATAAACAACACCCAGACACTGTAACCTACTGTAAACACACACACACACACACACACACACACACACACTGGCTCCTCCGCCTAACGAGTCAGCAGAAGCTTCCTCCTGACTTGAGTCCCAAGTACGCAGCTCGGAGGCTGAAAGCCCTAATAATCCACCAGCTCTGCGACTTTGAGGTTTTGGAGGAACTTATGACAAGAGAGTCAGGAGGTCAGCAGCACCTGGTCACATGTCCATACTTCCCTCCCTCCCTCCCTCTCGCTGTCCTCATTACATGAAGTACACTAGAGCAATGGGAAAACAGTCAACAGCCTGTGGAACAAGTGACTGAGCCCTGTATGGCTCTGTCTGCTTCGAACGCTCCCACATGATTCATTCCTGCATCCTCATCTTTAGCAGCTGGGAATGAATATACAGAAACGTCAACATTTCGAGCTGGCTATTAGCACAATACGCAGCCACCTGTGTGGTAGGGGACGGTTGGGCAAGACTAATAACGGAGAAATGCAACATGAATATTTTATGCGGTTGAACAGGTTCAAGCAGAACGTGTTTTTAATCATGTTGTCTTATTCTCCTCGGAACGTCGTTCGGGACTTTTGACGGATGTATCTCACCCTGAAATCTGTTTTTGTACCATATAAGTGTATTTTTTTTTTTTTTACCCTAAGTCTTCATCAATTACAGTTGTGTGTATGGGTTAGAGATGTCATGCCTATGTTATCTGAATCCATCTTTTTTGAGGTTGTAATATAGCACCACCATTTTGAAGCATGTACATAACTCACAGTGAGAGCTAGACAGGCTGAAGTACAGCCTCCGCACATCAGGGTTAGTTATAACAGAGTGTTCTCTGAAGAGAAAAGGGGAGTTCATCACTTCCTGCAAGAATTCCAAAAAATCAATCCTGAAACTTTTATTTTTTAAACGCAAAGATTAAAATATGTGCTTAAACTGTCATGTAATAATTAGACAATATATTAGATTCTATGTATGTTCCATAATTCAAATATTCACAATACTAATATACAGGGGTTGGACAATGAAACTGAAACACCTGTCATTTTAGTGTGGGAGGTCTCATGGCTAAATCGGACCAGCCTGGTGGCCAATCTTCATTAATTGCACATTGCACCAGTAAGAGCAGAGTGTGAAGGTTCAGTTAGCAGGTAAGAGCACAATTCTGCTCAAAATACTGCAATGCACACAACATTATGGGTGACATACCAGAGTTCAAAAGAGGACAAACTGTTGGTGCACGTCTTGCTGGCGCATCTGTGACCAAGACAGCAAGTCTTTGTGATGTATCAAGAGCCACGGTATCCAGGGTAATGTCAGCATACCACCAAGAAGGACGAACCTCCACCAGCATCACGTAGTGACCTGGCCACTATCCTGCAAGAAGAATGGCTTAAACTCCCTCTGACCACTGTGCAGGACGCAGTATATGTCTTTCCCAAGACGAACTGACGCTGTATTGGCCGCAAAAGGAGGCCCTACACCATACTAATAAATGATTGTGGTCTAAAACCAGGTGTTTCAGTTTCATTGTCCAACCCCTGTATATTACTGTACACATTTGCTCTTTGTGCCTTTATGCACATAAAAATAATCTGCCACTTTTGACACTAATATTATGTATTTTCTTTCATAATTATATGTATATAGACTATATGTATTTAGATATGCGGTTCAAACAACACGGAATTGTATAGATGGATTTTTTTTTTGCATCTATTTATCAGAAGTTTTAGCAACTGTTACAGCTAGCCCTGGTAATGATAAGACACTGCTTGTCCATAGTTGGCAATGACAACCTGCATGTGAACCCAAAGTGGTCCACATGTACCCAAACCTATCTGGGCCATTTCTGGCAGAATTGTGGAGTGCTAATCCTCAGCAAAAAGTTATTGTGTTAAAATGTAATTAGAACTCATTTTCTAAAGAAAAGCTTTTACTGATTTACTTTAAATAAGTTCTAAAGCACATACCTTAATACTTCTACTTGAGTAAAATGTGTAAACATGTCCTCACACAGCTGCATGTGGTTCTGGACTCTGGATTTATGGGCTGGTTTCGTGTTTTGCACCAGAGTTCTCAGAGTTCTCAGCGTGTTTCCTTTAAACTGTTTCCTTGTTCTGCCGCATGCTTTGTCGCCTGTCTTCCTCTATGGATATACTATGTTTCAAACATTCTCTGTTATGAGTGCCCCAAATAAAATAATCGCTTTCACACAACAACACCAGCACTATGCCTCCGGCAGCACAGTAAATCTACAAATGCCTAAACTGCAAACTACCTGCTAGATCTTTGTTTGAGTTCATTACTGAAAGCATTAGGGATGAGATTACCATTAGGGCAATGTTAGGGTTAGAGTGCTCAGAATTAGGAAGAAGTTAAGCTAAACTGAACAGATATTTAGCAACTCTCAGTGATGGAAGGACCTATGAAGCAGATCTTTGCTCAGCTTGGGCAATATTAAAGCTGGTGTCGTTTAGAAACTGTTAAGCACAAGCCTGAATCTTTAAGATAACCACAAACCAAAAGTTTGACAGGTACTCTATGTGTTGCTCATAACAATGCTTTCAGGAAACGCAGTCCTGGGCAATGAGAGCGAACTGTGATCTGGTATTCTCACCTCTTTACATTTCTTCCAGGGCTGCATTTTTTGTGCCCGAAAAAGTGAAAACAAAATTCGACTAGTTATTACGTTTGATGAATGCAAACAGGCGATGGTGTTTTCAAACTGCGGTTTTATAGAGATAGAGAGTCAGTTCTGAGAATCGACTATTTGGCTGAAGTGCTGGAAGCATGAGCAGAAGGATGTGTTTTTCATCGTAGTTGATTCTAGTCCATTCTGAAGGAGGTGAGTGTACAGCAGTACGAGTTCAATTAGTGAGAGTTTGTTAAATTAGCGGCTTTAAACAACAACAACCCCGCTTACCAAACACAGTGAGCTTAAACTCTGCCTTTCAAGCTCTTCTGCACTGCAGCTCTTCATTTTCTTCGATTTGGGATGAGTAAACAATTAGGAACAGCACAAGGAACGAAAACCAAACAATGTTTTCCAAAGACCACTGTACCATGCAGGTTTTGGAAATTTAGAGACCTCTCTGGTGGAAATTTGTAATTGCATGCAACACACTGAAGCATATTTGGTAACATTTGGTGCTTCGATCTGGTAATAAGTTATGGACCCCTATCCCAGTCTCAAAAGTTGGTGTCTTCTGAAGTAGTAAGTGAATGATCTACTGTTGTCATCATCATATGTGACATTACATGTGATGTTAATATATAAAAATGTGCAACATAAATCAGTCACTTCATACTTTTTCATGTTTCAGGTGATTGTCATGCTCCACCTTTCTCCTAAATCTGTAAAGCTACTTCTCTCAATTCTTACAACAGATCTTACGCAGTGCAGCTTTTATAGCACTTCCAGAGCATTTACAGTGGATCACCAGAACGAAGGGTGAGCTCTCTGTTTTCTTGCTGTCCTGTCCTTTTGTTGGGCCTCTCTGTGATTTTGAGTCCACAGTTCACGTGGTTTCCTGTGTTTGTGCGGTGCTGAGGGACAGGAGAGAGGCCGGCAGGAAGACGGAGCTGCTGTTCTGTTTGGAAGCCGGTGCCATTTTTGACTATTTTGGTGAGCCAGGCGTAACACGCATCTGAATCTGTGTCAGCACACTTCCTGACATTTAACTCCATATGACACAAAGTTATTTGGGTGCTGCAGACCGTAACGGGTCCCACTTAGCAGCTGAATGAGTTCACATAGTTAAGTCTGCAGTTTGTTTTTAACCTGAACTGCTTCAGCTGCTTATTGGCTGACAGTCCTTCTGCCAGTGTGAGGCATCTGCTAATATCCTACTGAGGCTATTTTAGTAACCTGTCCCAGCAGACATTACTAATGGCTAGTTATTATCTGTGTTAGCTTGGTGTGAGGTACATGAGCCGGACTGTGTATGATTTGTTGGTTTTGTTGCAGTAGAAATCTACTGTATTCAAATTCTGTTAACTCTATATACCAACAAGGCAGACCCACAGCAGGCCTAATGAAACTGAATAGGAGAGAACATTCTTCTACCAGCATCCACACAAATTTGGGCTGTTGTGGGTTTGCTTGTACACCGCCAGTCAAGGTTTAGCTTTACACAAAACACAGGGCTCAAGGTTTCAGTTAGCTTCTCATAGAAGGTCTCCTTCTGTTTATCTTAATGATTTACTGTAGAATAAAACTGAAGACATCCAACTATGAAATAGCACTCATGGAATTACACAGTCCTCCTTAAACAACTTTCCTAACCTACAGGGGAGGATGATATAACATCTATTGGTCTGACCATCATGAATATCCACTAGATTGGAAGAGTAACTTGAGATTTGAAATTTGTATTAGAAGGAGACAAGAGGACACAAATATAACATTGTTATAACACATCAAGAGTGTATGTGTTATATCAGGATATTTTCATTAGCTGAAACTGTTAAGCACAAGCCTGAATCTTTAAGATAACCACAAACCAAAAGTCTGACAGGCACTCTATGTGTCGCTCATAACAATGCTTTCAGGAAACGCAGTCCTGGGCAATGAGAGTGAACTGTGATCTGGTATTCTCACCTCTTTACATTTCTTCCAGGGCTGCATTTTTTGTGCCCGAAAAAGTGAAAGCAAAATTTGACTAGTTATTACGTTTGATGAATGCCAAGAGGCGATGGTGTTTTCAAACTGCGGCTTTATATAGATAGAGAGTCAGTTCTGAATCGATTATTTGACTCTTTGGCTCTCAGAACTGAAGTGCTGGAAGAGTGAGTGGAAGGATGTGTTTTCCATCCTAGTCGATTCTAGTCCATTCTGAAGGAGGTCAGTGTACAGCAGTATGAGTTCAGTTAGTGAGAGTTTGTTAAATTAGCAGCTTTATACAACATCAACCCCGCTTACCAAACACAGTGAGCTTAAACTCTGCCTTCCAAGCTCTTCTGCATCATTGTCTTCGATTTGGGATGAGTAAACAGTTAGGAACAGCACAAAGAACGAAAACCAAACACTGTTTTCCAAAGACCACTGTAGAATAGAGGATGAAAGAGATTTGCTCCTTTTTTGACAGTTTCCTATTCTAAATATTCTGTTCCACTGTAATTAGTGCTGAAGTTGCATTATGGAGCATTCACGCAATCGTTGCATCACTTAAGGTGGACTGGAAAAGTAGATGGCTATAATAGCCAATGGTGCATCAGCCTCATAAAAAGGCAAACATGGTACCATCCAACATTACATTTTTTTTTCTAAATGAAGGGAAAAAAGCAAATGGTTTATTTTCAAAGCATTTTCACTGTATTACAGTATCCCAGTATGGGTCACTATGCTGTGCTACACCAATAAGAGTCCTTGGGCAAGACTCCTAACACTACATTGGCCCACCTATAATGTGGTTAACCTTGTAAGTCGCTCTGGATAAGAGCGTCAGCTAAATGCCAGAAATGTAAATGAAATGTAATGTAAATGTACATCATTCGTTTCATCATGGTTTTCCCATGTTGTGTAAAAAAGCTACATTATCATCATATCATATAATATGTTGCAATTTAAGAGCCAGTAATCTACGTTTAATATGGTTTAAACTCTGGGTATCCCTGTATCACAGGCTCTGGGGCTGTCTCGGTTAACACAAGTGCAGATAAACAGTCCACTCCATTGAACTCAGTGGCAGGAGTCTTTTTGTCGAGGCTCCAGAAAACTTGACTCATGGTTCACGAGTTCTGGTAGACGGGCCCCTTCGTAGAATTTTGCTCAGGGCAACAGGGAGATCAGGATTGACTCTGTAACAATCACACAACACCTCTCCACACAGTACATAGTAAAGTTAGGAAACTGCTGCTGTTCAGTTGCATCAGTGGGAGGTTTATTGCTTCAGCAGTGTTCAGCGTTCCTGTGCTTTAACTCACCTGCATGCACTCACCTCTGTTTTTGCTTAGACAGCATATTGTACAGATGACGTAAAGAACGAAGCAGGAGAAGCTGTGAGCAGCCACACAAAGCTCCTTATTGGTAAACATACACAGTGCACAGGCTGTACTGAATTTGATCTCGCAAGTCCAGTGACCTCAGGGGGATTGTGAGGGATGCAGTGCCCTCCTCTTCGATTATGCACAGCATGTCTTTATCGTTAGTTTGAGAGATTAGAGAGATTTTATAAAAAGTCATTCTATAAAAATGTTAGGCCTTTTTGATAGATAGTCATTTCCTTACTCCCTTGAATAGTCTTACAAGCCCTTAAAGCCCTGAAAGACTCAACTGGCACTGCAAATGTTGAAATAACCATTTTAATCAGCTAACAATTTAGGTAAATAGATTATTAATAGATTAATAGATTCCTTTTTTCCATGCAATCTTGCACTCGTGTGTATCTTATTAGTCAGCATTTTGAGCCACCTATTTTACATTTTTACAATGAACATTACTGAGGTTTTTGAAAAACATTTGTGGAATGTCCTATAGTTCATTAAAGGTCTTCTTAAAGGTGTTTGAATTTCTGAGTCACTGAATCATATTTCTGTTTTCTGTTTTCTTAATGAAAACCAACGAATCAATTAGCTGCCAGCTCAACGATTCATAGGCCTAAAAGCTACATTAACATTAACAGCCTGAAATTCAAAATCTTTAAATAGGTGTAGTATGGGGATGCTTTTTTCCCAGGCTGCAGCTCAGGCAACAAAACAACACAACAAAACTAAAGCACAGATGAGCACGCATGTTAAAAGAACACCTAGCATGAAAACCCTAAACAGCTGGGCCTGCATTCTGTGACGCAAGCAATGCTTAGATCACAGGTTCTCACACTATTACTTTTTTTTTTGTCTGAAGTACTGACATAAAATCAACAAAATTAAATTTTTCCATTTCAGTCCAGTCACAGAAACCAAAATATGCAGTTACTTTATAAATAATGTCTTTATTTTTGAGGGTTTTTGTGATTGGTCTGAAAGAGCAAACCACACTCGGACTCCACTCACTGGACTTCTGGTGAAAGCCAAATTAGACTCCCCTCCAGAAAGCGCTAATGGGGGCCTCAGACCACAAGAAATATTTTTTAAGAATAATTTATTTCCTGTGGAATCTTTCTAATGAGCTCTTAAATTATTCATTGGTTTGATGAAATGTAGTTGATTATTCTAGCTACATTGTAACTAGTCTGAACCTGGTGTATTTTAAGCTGGTCTATGTTCATAGCTGTGCTTTGACATGCAACCTGGTGAAGCCAAAAACCAATTTCCAGAGAGGAACAATAAAGTTTTATGTTCTATTCTATTCTATTCTACTTATCCATCAATCAGCAGCTATGATGTCTCAAACTGAAGAGGTATAATTAGCCTCCTTCTGCAACAGTTTAATTTATACATTACTATACATACATTTATATACTTAATATAATGCTAATATGGTTATATATGACATTTCTGGACCACTACAAACTACTACCACCTCCTGATTACGGGCCCATGGATGACTAGAGGGTGCCTCATGGCCTACTGGTAGAGAAACCTTGGTTTAGACCAATTGCAGAGAGAAGGAGGTTGTAGTTGTGCCAGATACAGTACAGACTCAAAGCACCATAGCTGTTTTTGTTGCAGGTATACTGATAAATCTGGTGCTGCAGCAGCAGTAGTATACTAGTTTGGTACTGTATGGTGCAGTACTGCTCATTTCTGTACTTTCAGTCAGTTATACAGGATTATACCACCATTTAACTCAGATAGACCTGAGATGTAGTTTCCCTAAATACCTCATTCTGCTGACGTCCCTAATATTAATAGTTAAAATCCTCTTCATACTCATCTTCTAGATGTCACCTCACAGAAGAAATCAGGCAGAACTAATTACGGCATTAGTACCACTCTCCGAGCCGAATCACCTCAGGCTATGAACGAGCAGAACGGGCACGTCCAAACCTGCTTCTACCAAGGTTTCAGTGTGTGTTCACATATATCTGTATGCCTGTATATGTCCACTTCGGCCTTTCTCTCCTCTTTTACCTGTTTTCATCCCCTCTGCCTCCCACACTTCCTGACCACCCACCCACACGCACAAACACAAACATACAGGAGAGGAGCAGGAATCGGGGTTGCTTAGAGACAGTTGCCGTGAGATCAGAGTGGGAAGGGAGACAGTCCTTAAGAGAGAGGGGATGGGGTTGCCATGGTTACTGAGGTTTCATATAGAGGCTGTGGGTGTTGTGAAAGAAAGCTGCAGGTTGTGAAAATAACTTGTGGTGCTACGGGCACGAAATGCAGCACAGCTCCAAAGACATGTAGCCAAACTCGTACCACACACACCGGCGAGACTTTTGGTAGGTCACTGGACGATGCCTAATACCCAAGACGTCCTGAGGACAAAGTTAAAGCCTTACATGATGCTGTGTTATGTAATAATGATAACTCCTAAAATGCAAACCGCACTGCACTTCGCTCTATTGCCATTAAACCAAACCCTGCCTCAGGCACCACCCTCAAAGATCTCCCCTTAGTTCAGCGCTGCGTCTCATGTGTCCCCGAAACTTCCTCTTTTCCTTGCATCACAGCTTTGAACCAGTAATTCAACCAAACCACATTTGAAATTTTCCTCTCCCATTGAGGAACGGTAACCTGGAACAATGTGGTGATGAAAGCTGACTTAGAGTCAGTTTCAGCAGTGTCCAGGGAGCTGTAGCAGGAACTATAAATAAATAAATATATCAAATACGTCTGTGAAAGTTTCACTTAGGAAAGCTGATACTTTGGATGAACTCCTGGAAAGTTCAAGCACTCTTTACATGAAACTGGCCTTGAAACATCATGGGTAACAGAACAATCTACAGTGAACGAGAACGGTAGCAGAATCAGTGAGCCACAGTCCTGACAGAACGTGGAAATCAAGCCTGCCCTGGTCACACTGCCCACACTAACAGCCATAGTTTGAAGACTGATGATAGATCTGAAGTTTAAAGACTGAATGATGATAGAGCTAAAAGATCAAAAAGGCCCAAACCAGCTTATGGAGAACTTCCAGGACCTTTTGGATTGTTCATTTGACCCGTCGCATGCTTGTAAACAATGCGCTCGCACTGGCTTGCTGCAGGACTGATGTGAGTGGGTAATCGGTCAGCAAGATGCATTGGTTAACTAGACATGTCATGAAATTACTATTCCCCAACTCACACAAAGCTGTAACAACGGGAAGCTTAGGACTCAACTGGCCAACCACTGACCAGTGATAATTCACTTCTGGCTGATATATGTTAATTAATCAACAACAACAATAGCAACAATAATAATAAAAACATTTTATTTATAGATTACTTTTCACACTGCTGGCAGGTTAAAATGCTTTACAGATAGGTGACATCAGCAATGCCAGAAATATGATTTCATGAGCCAAAGACACAAATCAAATTTATAAGAAATATAATAATTTAAATCACAATAATTTAGTGTTAATTAAACACAGAGCTGAGTTCGACTGTCCAATACGAGCTGGAACTGAGTTCCACAGTTCAGAAGCAGAGTAACTGAGCAGTCTCTCCATGTTTCTTGTATTGTACAGTCGGTATTTACAGAAGGACAGTATCTGCAGATCTAAGATCATGAGCTGGAACATAAGCAGTGAGACGCTCTGTGATGTAAGCAGGTGCTAGATTATTCAGAGCTTTATAGACCAGCAGCAGAACTTTAAACTGTGTTCTAAAGTATACAGTGCAGCTCTTTCAGAACTAACCCTAACCCTAACCCTACCCCTAACCCTACCCCTACCCCTAACCCTAACCCTTAAATAAATAAAAGCTGATTTACTGACTGCAGTGACTTGTGGAATAAAACTTCAGTTCAGTGTCTAAAATCATGCCAGGTTTTAAAATTCAGGTTTTCTATTAGCAGCTAAAGAACAAAGTCTGTTGTCTGAGTTTTAGTTCAGAGATTCTATCTTTCATTTTCTTCTTTTTCTTTAGTTGTAGAAAATGTAACTACAGAGTTTATATTGTAACACCAGTGACAATGCACTGAGGGCATATTCTCCTCTACCAGCACTCCTAAGGTGAGAGGAACAGGGTGACAGAGGTCAGAGTGAAGCAATGTGCGGTTAAGCACCTGAAGTAACCTGAGGTTAACTGCTTTAAACCCAAGTGCATTTCTGCTGACCTTTGGCACGAGGCCAATTTCCTTCTGGTAACCTCCTAGGATCGAACTTGCTGCTGTCCAATGGCCTTAACCAATCAGCTACCTGATGAAGGAAGGACTGAATGTCATCAGAAATAAAGTAGCAGGGTTCCAATCTTGGAGGGCTCAGACTGCCATAGGACTAGCAGTGGAATTACAGTAGGCGTGTGAGACTGACTGAAATATGGCATTTCCAGATTGTGCCTAGTAGCTATTACTGCTTGACAGCTGTGTGGAAGTGATGGAGGACTTTTTATGCATGGTGGCAGGTAGACTATGCACCACCAGCGTTGCATTGCCAGATGAAGCAAATATGGCTAAAAAACTCATAGGCTAATTTTCTTAATATGTGTTTTATGTTAATACAGTGGACTGTTAATTACATTCTCCAATACAGCAAACTTAAGCAGTGCCTGAAAACATGTCTTATGTTAATATGTTTATGTTTCCATTTTCAGTCTGGCATAAAAGCACAGTATTTTAGAATAATGCACTAATGAGCTAAGATACACTCGTTCAGGGAGTGTGCTTTTCCTCGCTTAAAAAAACATTTTTAAGGGTTTGGCCTCATGCTGGGCTTGCCTGTTTGATTTTTATTACACTTCATGCATATTAATCCGAGTACTTTCTTTACATTAGTATTCAGTATATCTTAACTGTGAGGCTGAACCATACAATATGGTAATGGGTATTGTTAAAGATTGTTAAAGATCATCGGCTGCCCACTGCCCTGCCTGGAGGACCTGTTCAGCTCACGATGCCTCAACAGGGCAGCCAACATCCTGAAAGACCCATTTCACCCAGGACATCACCTGTTCGACCTGCTGCCCTCTGGTAAACGCTTTAGGTCCATCACGTCCCGGACAAACACACTTAACAGCAGTTTTTACCCCTGAGCCATACGGAAACTGAACACTTCCAAACACACACACACACTGACAAGGACTCTTATAGAACACTGTGCTCAGTAGAAGTGAACTGAACACTACCTCAACACTTCACTGGCACAGACTCCAATAGAGCACTGTATACTGTTCCAGTGTTCCATTTCAACCCTGTTCTATTTATCACTCACTGCACTATTTGTCCTCGAGTGTGCAATATATATTCTTATATGCAAAAATAAAGCCTCTTGATTCGCAATAATTATCTCAATAAGCTATCCAAAGAATGTGCAATAACTAACTGCTACCTCACCTGTCTATTGTCTGTTTAGAATATACAGTTTTTATAGTCATTTATTATATATAAACATTTTTTTAGGCAATCTGTATATATATATATATATATATATATATATATATATATATATATATATATATTGTTGTTTTATTTTTATTTTACTTTTATTTTTTTCTTTCTGTCTCTCTTTGCACTTTATGTTAATATGTAATGTTAAATTATTTGGAGTGTAAAGTGCTGTCGGATTGCTGCTCAATTTCATTGTACACTGTGCAATGACAATAAAGTCATCTTATCTTATCTTATCTTATCTTATCTTATCTTATCTTATCTTATCTTATCTTATCTTATGGGAACTCCTTCTATAGCTTAATGGTCTTGGTCTTACTATACAGCATCTGAATAAAGCCTTTGCCTATTAAGATCTGCAATGCCTGTTACAATCATAAACTGCAGGCTTTCTACTGGTACCTACAAAACATCACAGCAGAAGCAACACCAGTAAGCTGAAATCCTCATGATTCAGTCAGGCCTTTAGTTCAGGTAGTGATGCGCCAAAAGTGTAACCAAAACTCAGAACACACTGGGTCAATGACAGTATACATTCCTTCATTTCTTACATTTTATGACAAAACAACATGTATGATGGAATAGTCATATCTTACAATCTGATTTTATACATCCGAGAACCAGGTCTCAAGTGGCTGCAGCTGTCTGAATGTGTCGTGACCAGTGCAGGAGAGAAAGTGAAGCATGTTTTACCACTTTAAAAAAAAGAAAGGGGAAACGTAATATTTTCACACCTTCTTGTAGGCCTATTTAAACGTGGGAAAATGTAAACAGCATGACATTTAAAGTCAGTGCTCATTATTTGTTCCCTTTCGGCCAAAAACCGGAAGCATAGCTTTTGGCTGCTCTCCACCACCACAAGTTCTCTCTTCATCAATGTGCAGATCTAAGATATACATGGATGGAGAGAGGTGTGAACTCAGTTACTGATGCTGTTGTCCTACCAGTGTTCTCACATGGCCACTCAGGTTTGTTGAAGGCGGAGTGGAGGGTTGCTACCATCTCATGATGCCTTCATGCTTGTATTCTGCCTTGAATTCACTCTTGTATAGACTGTATAGGTACAGGTAGTTTACAATCTACTTGTATACATTTAGTGAAACAAAATGCAGACCAGATTACATCACTGATACGTTACACACTCACTGTACATGGTACAAAGTGAAATAAGTCATGAGGTGACACAGCTAGTAACACTGGCTGATGATTTAGACAGACTACCATTATCATTGCTAACTTCGAGCCATCGACTGTGGCTTTTTGTGGTTTGGCTGTGGTTGTAATAAGGATTTTTTTTTGGCTGTGGTTTGAATTATTAATTTGCATGTGCCACTCACCCTTTCTGCAATGTAAACCCTCATCCGTAGAAAACTGTCACATCTCTTTCAGACGTCTGATTTGTACTTAGCTCCATGACTGCCAATCCCTGCAGGAACTCCTAACCTGTTTCATGTTCTACACCTGTCTCACGCTGAACTTCTTTTCCGACACATTCTCATATCATCCTATCTGATATAATCATCTGTCCACCACACCTCTGGCAGACCTTCACTATTATCCACTGGCTGTTTTCTGAGAGAAAAACAATACAACTAAATACAGCATATTGCCATAACAGGCATCAAATAGTGTATGGTCTATTTATGTCTTACGTTTGATGACTCAGTGCACTGAAGTAACTTTAGATGTCTGCTAAGGCACAAAAGCTCATTCACAAAGCCTTTGTAGTAAAAGGGCTTTGTATCAAATTCCCAGACAACTGCCAACTAAATTTTTTTTTACAGTTTTGGATGTTTAATAAAACCATATCTCAGTTCCAAGTTCAAAATCCCCAGTTACATCATTTCACCACAACTGGAGCTTTGAATTAAAACATTGGCACACTGATAATGAACTGAAGACTTGAGGCAATAGCAGACAGCGTCAGCTGCTAAGGGCTGAAAAGAAAAAAAAGACAGCAGAGCTTGATAGAGAGCATAATTATTTGGTTGGTGTGGCGCAATACACCAGTAAGTGCCCTTATGAAATGATAATATATGGCAATGTATTGGAAAATACAGTGCAATATATTAAATAATATAATGTCATATATGGGAAACAAGTGCATTTATTTTGCCGCTTTTCGTATATTGTATGTATGGTAGTATAATATATATTTACTTATATATTGTAATATATTTCATTTTATATGTAATAGACATCATATGTATTTCTCCATATGTGTTTGCATATATTATATATAAATATATATATATATATATATATATATATATATATATATATATATATATATTTATATATGTGAGAATATATACATATATTACATGTATGTATGAAAATATTCTCACATATATAAAACTATATATGTATGCAAACACATATGGAGAAATACATATGATGTCTATTACATATAAAATGAAATATATTACAATATATAAGTAAATATATTACACAATAAATTAAAAGCGGCAATTCCTTATGTATTATACAATATATTGTAATATATTTATCACTATATAACACAATATATTAGTCTGTATATTTTCAGTAATTTTTCAAAATCTAAATATCTGTTTTTTTTCCCCAGATTTAATAATCAGTTTCATGTTTTATAGTGAGGAAGAATATCAAATTTGTTAAATATTTTCAGTTATTAATCAGTAAATCAGTTAACACTAAATAATTAAATATGTTGATAGTTAATATATAGGGAAATATATTTTTGTTGCGTAAGGGTGTCCTAGAGCAAGACACTGTTAGGTCATTGGCCTACCTGTAATATGTATAACCATGTATGGTGCTCTGGATAGGAGCGTCAGCTAAATGCCGTAACTGTATTTAATAATAAATACATAATAGAACAGCATCCAAAAGTAAATCACATCATCATTTTAAAAACATAGATGTAAATTAGACTAAATATTCTTTCTCCATTTGATTGGGTGGGTCTATGTCCAATCTGTCCGGGCCTTTGACCAGTCTATCGAGGGCTACCCAGGACCCCTGCTGTAGAGGTTTTTTTTCAGGAATAAGCCAGGAGGAAAGTAGATGGTAGACGTGACATGGTAGAACGTGTTAAAACATTCTAAACATGTTTTCAATTCTACTTTCGTTTAAGACATTGAGAAACAGTGCAGACAGTTGCGCTGGAATGTTGTGATGACCTGCTTAACAGGTTGTGCATTTCTGCAAACTAGCCTTTACAAGAAAGGAAAGTCAAGAACGGAATTATTGGATTTTCCACAATTTAAAAGAAAGTGCAACCATGCTAACACTGAAATAGGAGTTCATAAAATAAAACATGAAAATAAAATAAATAAACATGTAGTTTTGTTATGTGTGTGTTATTTGGTGTGCAAGTTGCATCAAACTGGCTTAAAGTCGTTGTGAGAAGTTAACCATGCAGTCCTTAACCACCCAAATATGGATCTCAGGTCACACGGCAAGCCAAGACAAGTCAAACTGTGCAATACCAACACAAGGAGCACAAAAACACAGTATGTCAACAGGATCACAACTTCACAAGCAGACATAGCAACCATTCAGATGGCATATCACCATGGCATTGTTCAACGTCTTTTGCCAAGGTATACATAAGGGAGCAGCTTGCCTATAATTAGGTCTTTTTCAGTGAACACTTTACGTAGCGTGTGCAGCTCAGTGCTGGAAATATTGTGCAAGGCAGGCTTTGTGATGTAGCTCCAAACATGTAGTTCTGAGATAAGGGAAGTTAGGTTAGAAGTGAGAGGTGAGACAAACAGGTTGTGACGTCTACAGCATAAATATAGCCATGCTACCCCAAACCACCACTCAACCTATATGCGCTTACGTGTTATGTTGATTAATTAGAGGGAAACCGGATTGTCTTTGCCTTGAAACACTCAGCAAGTAGCCTTCCACCATAAACAGCTATCTAACAACATACGTTATTTCTCAAAACCAGCAGAGAACCATGTCTCAGGTGTCAGGCAGGGCATTCATTACTATACCATGTACTAACTTTCTGTCAGGTAGCTTTGAGACACATTTCTGACATGATGGGTTTGAATAGTAAACCTCTCCGAGTGACGTTGTTTGTTTCTTAACCGGTTATTTATGCAGACATTTGAAGAATTTTCAGCAGCCTGTTGGAAAGACATTCTGGTAGCTCCTCGTGTTGCTATGTAAGAGAATGGCATGACTGTCCATCAAATTAAGTGGAGCTACTTCAAAGAATTCAGGACAGAAGATAGCTTTGATTTCATTTAGCATGCCTTAATCACTGCACATATAAAGCCCCCTATTTTAGCTACTCCTGAGTACGTGTGTTTGATAAGAGCTGCTGATTAAAGATCTAAAGTTGTTGTTTTTCGTCTTAATCCTTTGGCTCACTAAACTCCAGAGTTGGCCTGTCATAAAAAGGCCATGTACCCAGCATCACTTCAGAGGAAAGTGGAAGTAACTGACAGCTGACTCAGTCAAAGACGAGGAGTGAACTGTTGCTTGCTGAAGTGTGAAATGTCTATCGCCACCACACTGACTGACATCTCTTCATTCACTATCGATCTGCTGCCAAGAAATGCAAAAAGGGCATTGGAGGAAAAAGTGGGATTTAGAGCAGCTGTAGACGCTGCACATTTGCAATCACTCGACCGACTGAAAGTGTCCAGGTCACACTGGAGATTGACTATGACGATATTATCATTGTCGATGTCCACTGTGCGACTGGGAATATAATTCTGGAACCGCACTGTGCAGAGCCATTTTCAATTTCAGAATATTAAAGGCATCCCTTAAAAAAGATAAGCGCAATGGTCAGACCATCTGTAGGGCCAGTAATTTCCAGTCCCTGGCCACTGGTCAGAAAATCACCATTGTGGTACAGAATCTGGCCACGCCTGTAGAATATAGAGTTGTGTTTGGTGTTAATGTAACAGCAGTTGACTGTTGTGTATTCGCTGCACACCAAGTGTGGGTTGGTTTGAATCATGTGGCTTGTAATCAGTTATGTGGAAAGCCCTTTCCCATCATCCTGTTGGGTTTTTTCCCATTCAGGTGTCCTGCTTGCACTGTTTCAACATTCCCAAAAACTGGTGGATGGAAAACCCCCTTTTGGATTCCTAGTTCAGGACAGCTCCCACTAGGTAGATACACACATAATGGCATTCAGCTAGAACTTCAGTTCTTCTGTTATTAGAAGCTTGTCATACGACCTCATGGTATTACGCTGGTTATTGTTTCTTGGGTCTCTGCTACTTACATAGACTTTTTGACAGAGAGGTAACTAATAGCCTCTTCAGCATCTTAAATATGAGCGTCTTAGGTGTGAACAGAATTACCCTGGAGCTTATTCCACAAGAAGGCAAGACAGGCTAAATCCTTTGCCCCACAGGCCTTTGTGAATAGATCCTTCTTAACATAAGGCAGTTAAATAGTATTTACTCAAACGATGGACATTTCTGTACAATAACCACCACAGTGCGGATATAATACTTCCTGAGTTCCAAAGAAGCACACATCTCAAAATAAAAATTGTCAGGCATAATATTTTACCCATCTAAATTTTACCCACACAGTACATTTCTTTCTTCCAGTAGAGCAATATGGGTCATATTTCGAAGCTGTTTCCTGAGTATCCTTTTTGGCTTACCACCTCACCAACATCTCTCAGCTCCCCTCCACCTGCTTCCTCTGATACACTATTAATTCGTACCGTACTCACCTCTTTTCTTGGCCGCATTCTTTCCTTTCTGACAGATCTCCTAACCAATCCACAGCTTAGCTCTCATCTCTCCATTGAGTTTACTGCAGAGCATTCAACTTCATCTTCACTCGCTCCAAACCTTTTTGGTCCTACCTGAATTATGAACACACACAGATACTCCCACCTCATCTCAGGAGTTTAATTCTCCATACCTGCGGTTTGGTAGGACGGTGTATACACGTGTCACTGCGAGGAGGAGCATCAAACACTTGTACACACTCCAATACAATCTCAGGTAACACCCATTCATTACCACATTCTACTCTTGACTGCACTCTTTCACCTCCTCTTGGCTGCTCACTCACTAACAAATCCATAGAGAGTCAAGTGATCAGCCATGGGCTTTCCAACCCGTGGGGACACCTCAAGGCTCTCCAGGCCTCTAATTAAGTGGGGAAACTGATCAGTGTGTTACATTTAGATGCTAGAAACAGAAAACAGTAACAGAAACTACACACCAGTTCAGTACTCACTGTAAACTGTTACATATATGGATATATTACTATGCACTGTTTTTACAAGCTTCTAATGTCTGCATTCAATCAAGAGTATCCCCAAAAGTATCCACGGGTATTACCATCAGCTTAGCCTTAACAAACTGCTAGAATGCCACAAGGACATTGGCTGCAATTAGCATTGTCATATAGGTTTCACACTTCGGTATCATATAGGCTAAACTGAAGGTCTAGTTCTAAGAGCAGCAGTTCATTAATGCCTGATATAACACATAGATAATCACACATATAATATCTGAGCATGTGCATGGTGAAGCATAGTAAGTAATACCATTGCTCTTAATTAAACACATTGTACAGCTAGAACTGACAACGTGGCATTACTGTCATATTACAAATTTGTAAAAAAAAAAATTAAAAGAAATAAAATTTTTAAATTTTGATACCAGTTTACCCTTAGACTGGGAAACCATTTTATGATTTATGGGCCAATAGAAACAATCCAAATGTACCTGGAAAAAAATCACTTACAAATCAAGTTAATTGCTCCGATTATTGAAATTCTATTAATGTCACTGATTTTTGTTAAAGAAACCCCAAACACGTAGCCCTAACACGTAGCAAGTTCACCATAAAGACAGCACTAACACAGGTGTTGGGGTGCCTTCTTCTGTATTCACAATGTGGATATTAAATGCAGGCAGAAGTAAACAGCGTGCTGAAAACTTACCCACTTTCTGAGAGTTCCCATACTGACTGGTCCGGTATGATAAAAACCCCACCCTCGAACATGTGTGCAGAGACATGGGCTCGGTAGCTGTGCATGACTGAATGGCTAAAATTCTTCACAGGTTGTTGACTATTCTGAAGAGACTCACTCTGCTTTAGGCAGGGCCTGAGGAAGCCCTCTGTATGGAAATATGATGCAGACTTTGTGACTAACATTCCAGAGTTTAAAAAGAGAGTGGTGCCAAAAAGAGAGAGAAAGAGAAACACATAGAAGGAGAGAAGAGATTTTGGTTTGCTTAGTTCATACTGGAATGAAAGGCGTGGGTAAATCTAGGAGAGGTGGAGCTGAACGCTCACTGTTCAGACACCACAAAGCTAGAAAGCTAGTAAAAGTACGAGGAAGTAATTACAGATTGACATGATCCACTGTGTGTGTGTGTGTGTGTGTGTGTGTGTGTGTGTGTGTGTGTGTGTGTGTGAGGCAGAAAGACAAAAAAGGCACTTTCTCCAAATTCCAGCAGGTGTTAGCTGGACATGAAGCATGGCTTTATTTGGTTCTGCAGGGTATATATATATATATATATATACACATATACATATATATATATGTATATCACTGGCCTATTTGTTTGCTTTTAACAAGGTCCCCTACAGTCAGTACATCTCTTTTATGTAACATATGGATACTGCAGTGGCCTTGAGGTACAGAATTCATTTAGCATGTTTCCCCGTGTATGCCTCTTAGCTGAAAGCTAACAGAAATGAAAGACTTAACTGTAATATATCACTCCATATATGCGACCCACGACACAGATGACAATATACTGCTCTTCCAAGCATGTAAATATGTGAACTGCTGTATCGATCAAATGACATGTATGTAAATATTTATGGGCTTATTATTATTATTGTTATTATTATTATTATTATTATTATTATTATTATTATTATTATTATTATTAAGGACTTATGATATAATATTTAAGGTGCATCAGTGAATTCCTACATCAGTGATGAGCAGTGATTCTTTTACATCATCATTAACGTGTACCAAACATTACACTTCTATGTTCCATATGTCCTTCATGTCTTTCAACACACTAGCAGTTGAATCATCGTTTACAAATTGTGTCAAAGTATTATATAAGTAAGATTCATATAAATGAACAAATGTCAACACAATTCACAAGAGTTACAAACATGCAGTTACAAAAATCAGTAAACGTGGGATGAGACTGAGTTCATCTGTGGCATCATTAAGCCACAGTGCTACAGTGATGGTCCAGTCTTTTTCACAGATCTATTTGGTGACTGTGCTTTCACACAAAGATGCGTGCAATACATCATTTTAGAGGGGCTTACAGGCCATGAATGAACCACTTGTAGCCACAAACGGAGAAACACAGTATAAACAAGCCAATATAATTGATCTGAATAGAGATGAATACATAAAACAACAGAAAGTATTTTTGAGACATTAAAACCTGTACAACAAGTAAACCGTTAGTAAAGGTACTTAGTCTAACTGAGCTATGGAAGACCATACATTAAGCAAACCAGGAGCGGAAAATGTGGAAATGTTCTCTTTAAAAACGATGTCTGTTTACTGGAAAGTCTACATGTTTACCCGGTTCACCAGTGGGCACCAGCCCTATTATCGGAGATCTGTTTGCCTGCAGACCTTAGGTCCAACCTGCATCTGTTATACCCCACCTTACCTAACACACACTAATGCATTAAATCAGGCCATTTAATGACTTCTATTTATAGTTCAAACATGAAATTGATCTAAAACTGCAGAATTCCATGTCAAAACAGTGAAGCAGTTGAACTTAGATGTCCTTAAATTGAGTTGAATTGCTGTGGGTTCATATTTGAAACCTTTTGCACTCTCGGACAGTTTACAATGCTAGTGTCGATGGTGTATGTCAGTGTTTCTCAACTCTGGTCCTGGAGTCACCCTGCCCTGCCTATTTTAGAGATCCCCTGCCTTAACTCACTACCTGCAACTCTGAAAGGGCTTGTCAATGAGCTGATCAGTTGAATCAGGTATGTTAAGAACAGGGTAAGCTCCAGGGTGCCTCCAGGACCAGGGCTGAGAAACAGTGGTATATGCTATACAGTATGGTTCAATGGAGCACCATCTTCAATATTAAGTGTAACTGTAATCTATGAGTTTGGTTATCCAGGCTAAGACATCAGACTAAGACATCAGACTAAGACATCAGACTTAGCCTGGATAACCAGTCTGGTGCTTGTGCATTAGACTATGGTATCACTGAGACTAAGACCTTAATATGGTTAGGTTCTGGGATATGGTTATGTCAGCTATAAGGATCCTGGACTAGATTAGCTTCCACACAGCACAATAATGTTCTACCACTTTAGCACCATAATGTTCAACGGGTCTGTAAACATGCCTTTAGGAACAAACTAAAAGAGAAACCAAACGAAGCTGAAGAGAACGGATAAGACAGTTCTACCACCTCACCACGGTTAAGGGTGAACTGCATAAGCATAGACCGTGTGTATGAGCAAACAGCAATAGAAATGATTAGTTAAAGCAGCCTGTGCTAAGAGAAGTGGTAGACTTACTGCTTTGGTGCTTTTTAAACACTCGTAATTATACCAGTGTTTATACTTCACCGTTTCACCAAGTGCTGTTTCACATTTAACAGACCCAGGTCTAAGAAAACACCACCCACATCCACCTTCTGATTGCCTAATAAGTGGAAAGAGCTGGATTAATTATTTTACAAACAAAAACAGTTCAACAGTACTTCCCACACGGTGCTTGTGCAATGTACATTTACGCAATATTACAACTATGCTATTGTGATACCAGCATAAGACAATTAAACGATTAACCACAACAAAGCTATGATACTGCTAACATAATATTTCTGAAGTGCCATAGTTTCTTACAGAGGTGCCAGGGCCAGATTTAAAGGGGCTCCTTTCACTCATACACCATGATTTTCCAAGAGACAATAATTTGCAAAGCAAAACTTCCTGTTTGGTCTTGCCCTAGGTCTAAAAATATACCACACAGTCCACTTCAACAGCGTGGATCTCCCCTAAGACCTCACCCGGTCTATGCAAGGTTATGCGGCAGCACTGTTCATACTTGAAGAAGCAGATGAAAAACAGATACAACATATCCTGGACGACAAAGACGGGATAAAATCACGTAGTCCGTTTGAGCCTCCTCCAGGGTCGTATGGATTCCTGGGTTCCACCGTTCTTTTGGCAGTTTAATGGCTCTTCAGTGTTACCTGCTGGGCGAATCAATATAGCTAAAAGACCTGTCTTATTAGGAGGTGTGTGGTAGAGGCAGGAAAATGGCACTGGTTCAGCTGACTCTGCATAAAAGAGGATCTGAACGCAAAAGTGATGAATGATCTTTCGGAACAGAAACAAATAATCCAGTCATGCTCCAGGCTGCTGAGTGTTCGCTGGTTACCGAGAGGACGGGCTACTGCACGAAGAGCCAGAGCAACAGAACTGATGCACAGAATCACTCTCTCCCTCCTCTTCTTCCTCTCTGAGAAGGGGCAAGAGGAGTGAGGGAGAGACAAACAGAAACAGTGAGAGACAGAGAGAAAGACAGAAAACATTCATATCATGGAGAAAAACAGGCACAAGAAGTGTTGGACAGAAACCGAAAGGACAATGACCAATCCGAGTACAGATTACGTGCCATGGACATCCTGCAAGGCTTGCTAATGTCCACTAGATGTCAGACTTGAAACATCCAGCATCTCAGAAGTATTACTGTGTGGATGAATCATCTTAGATCGTGCTGGACCTCACACAGCTACTTGGTTTCAGACTGTTTGAAGCTTGTGATTTAAAACCTAAGGTCAGGCAACATGCGTAGACATACTGTATATAAGCCAAGTATGTAAGTACTGTATACTGAAGTATAAACTGTCCATCAAGAGCATTTTATTACTTATATGACTTATCCAGAACGACTTACAAGCTTAACCAAATTGCAGGCAGGCCAGTGTAGTGTTTGGAGTGTTGCCCAAGGACTCTCATTGGTGTAGCACAGCATAGTCACCTAGATCAGGATTTGAACCCCAGTCTCTCACATGTGATGGCTCCCTGGCAGCTACAAGTATTATCCAGTGAGCTACACCAACCACTATTATTATCAGTGATGCACGGAAACTCAGGATACAGGCCAAAAACAGTTTGCAAGTTTCCTCCATGTGATTACAATTACAGATATTAGATACTGGTTTTGCCAGTTGTGTCCCAATTTTTCGGTAATGGAACTTCAGTGTATGCCTAATAATTAACATCACAGGATGAATCTAAGGTCGGGACCCACCTGAACTGCAAGAATTTGTAAGACCCAATATAAGATTTAAGTTGTTTTCATGTTTAATCGCGTCTCCAAACATTCTTCAGAGAAACAGCATTAAACCAAAAGGAGACATGAGATACATGAGAAACTATACAGTTATTTACAGCATAGACTGTTACTGGATGATAAATGGTTCATACTGCAGATCTGTTGGTGTGATTTAGTTACATATAAACATGATATTTATTATCTCAGAATTATATCTCAGGAGCACGAGGTGGAGGAAACATAAGATTATGGTCATCTATTGCTCATCTATTGTCTTTCCACCCGATCTCACTAAGAAGATCTCGTAAGGTAACTTAAATCATAGATGCACCCACTGCTGTAAAACGAGATCAGTCTGACATTCAGCGCCCTAAAGGCGTTCTACAGTCTTGTCTCTAGAGCAGCACGGTTTACTACTTTGGCACTCTGGAGGGTGCTTAAGGCAAACGCTACCTTGCTTTTACAGTGCTACAGAGCTACACACATGGGTCCCTGTATGGTTTGAATTGGATAATGTACAGTTCAGGGAAATATGCAATACATATGACCAGTTTATCAGTTTTAGAAAAACGTCCTACAGTGTTTGGTGAGTGCCAAAAAAACAAAAAAACAAACTGACTGCTTGTCATAGTGGACTGTGGCAGCAAATATGACTCTCTTAAAAATGATAAATGGTTCATACTAATAATAAAATGGGTGGGACACGCACAAAAGCTGTGTAATGTGTGGATACATGTACAGATATTGGACTCACCAAGTATTGCATTATTATCATCATCATCATCATCATCATCATCATCATCATCATTGTTATTATTATTATTATTATTATTATTATTATTATTATCATTATCATTATTATTATTATTGTTATTATTATTATTATTATTATTATTATTATTATTATTATTATTATTATTATTATTATTATTACCACAGTAACCAGAGTAGCAGTAGTCAGTGAGTGGAAAATGGAAATGAGGGTAAACAGTAGCAGAGTGACACCAGAATGTGTAAAGGGAGGAAATTAGGAAGCACACACCATTTCCCTTTATTAGCCTGCAGTAATGAAGAGGCAGTTAATTTTAGGATGCGTTCTCCCTGTTCCGTGTGGAGCTACACACTGGGTTCTAAACGACACAGTTAATGAGACGGCTCTTTCTTTCCTTCTGCCTCTTCCTCGGTCTGTCCTGCCCTGAGCGACGGAGTCTCACGAGCTGTTCTAATGCGTGTTCTATTCTAGTGTGTAGCGCTCAGACTAGCTACACTGGAGACGGCTACTGCAACAACACTTTAACCTTCAGAACAAGAGAGTGAAGAATAACAAGAGGGAGAGAGAGACAGAGAGAGAGAAAGAGAGAGAGAGAAAGAGAGTTTTGGAAAAAAAAACTAGAAAAGAACAAAGGGTGAAAGTGGTAGCAATCAAAAATGATTGGCACCAATCAAGCAGAAACATGTTCTCTCTCTCTCTCTCTCTCTCTCTCTCTCTCTCTCTCTATCTCTCTCTCTCTCTCTCTCTCTCTCAATCTCAATCTCTCTCTTTCTCACACTCATTCACTTCCTGAAGGTTAAACAGGGCCAGTACTGTAGCTCGGAGCTTCCATGACTTTATCTAGTCTCAAAGATTTCTTCTCTCGTCTTTCTGTTTCTATACCCTTCTCTCTTCCCCTCCATAGCTCTGTCTCTCTACCCTTCTCTGTTTTTCTTTACCTACCTCTCTACCACTGAGACCTCTCTCATTTGTACCTCTCTATATATCTACCTTTTGCTATTTCTGTTTCTCACTCTCAACCTCTACTCAACTCTCTTTCTTACATCTGCCTCTCTGTTTCTACATCCCACTTTCTTTTTCTCTCTCTACCTCCACCCTTTTCCCTCTTAATTTCTACCTCTCTCTGATTCTCTCTTTGTATATTTACCTTGCTCTCTCTACAGCTCTCTACTTACCTCTCTCTCTCTCTCCACTTTCCCCTCCCCACCCCCCCACCCATCTGTCAGATCTCTCAGAGCACACCTCTTTGACACAGCTCTGAAGTGTCCGCTCCCTCCTCCGCAGGCACAAGTGTCACTCTCGAAGTGCGTTACGGCACACACAGCAAGGAAGGAGAGAAGCACAGAGCAGGGTTGAAATGGAGGGACACAGTGGCACTTGCACAACACAACATCCACAGAGAGAAGGACCATTCAGAAAGGTGCGTCAGAAAAGGGAGCACAGACATATGTGCATGTAGGACTAGGCTGAATGCAGTGGTTTATGAGGAGGAGGGACCTTTATGTGAGGATGCAGTTTGGAGAAACAAGTGCTTCAGGGATGGAGATGCAGTGGCTAAATGAAAATGAGCAGGGAGGAAGAGGGAGGTAGTCCAGAGAGGAAATACAGTGATCCTAAAGGAACTCTATGCAGCTATGCTCTTACAGGACAGGGGTTTAATCCGGTACATCTCCAATCATGCATGTGATTAACCAGATTAGAATAAAACGGGTTTGAAATATCACGGTCCCTACTAATCATGCAGCCCTCAGTCGCATAGGAAAGCTATATGCGTCAGAGTGTTTCTCAGTTTCAGCACCAGGAGCCCAAAAACTGCTTTTCACAATAAACCAAACACTAACATGCTTCAGTCAGCAAATGTGTGGTTAACACATTGGGTCACATTTTCAGAACCTAGAAACTTCAGAAATTCATCCTAGTCAAACTAGTCTAAATCACTCATGTACTGGGTTTACTGTTTACATTTCTACTCATGGACACAGAGGTTTTTACTATTAATTATAAAAGTAATGTTGTCAGAGATTTTATTGTCACCTCTCAGATTAGGTTTACATCTACCGCACACCAACTGAGAAGAGCAGTGCAGTGTTACATAGTACGTAGGATAGAGCACAGCTATAGCACATAAGCAGCTTCACAGTGATAGTGACAATGGAACTTCTACACACAGCACAGTTCAGCTTAAACTTACCAGGCTAGTAATGTTAGCCGTATATCAGGCAATTCATTATTTATCTCTTTACTTCAAAGACAACCCGAATTCTCACCAGAATTCTATCATGCTAATACTCACTCATCGTCCAAACAATATTTGCACTCAGAAGGAAGGAAGGGTTAGACCGCAGTGCTATCGAGAAGGAAGATAACGTTTACCGGGAACAATAAATGAAGATTAATTTAGACTGATATGGGCAATATTTATTGAACTACACATACAGAAGTAGTGTCTCTCAGTATGGCGTCAGGCCACACAGCATGCCAGATGTCTAGGTATGGAGGCGTGTAGAGGTTTCTAATAGTGTCCTTTGGTAATCCATCCCAGCAGCTTGATATTCTCACACAGTTCCTGAAGACTGTGCAGTAGGAGTGGAGGTGGAGTGATACCAGGCCTTCTGGACGTGTGATGGGTGATAACAAATTGTTCATGTTGGAGTTGACCACGGTGCCTCCACACACACACACACGATATTAGTCGTCTCGACTAAGACAAAATCAGGACTCTTCACTGAAGATGACCCGCTGCCATTCTGACACTCCATGACAGTCTGGCACGAGACCGTTGCAGTCTTTGGCGATGCTTACATGGTGTTAAGTGCAGCGGTGATAATGGACCTGTGTGCATGTAGTCCTGTGTCTGCCAATGGTGCTGGGATGACGTATGACTCATAGAGAGCACCGGTGTCCACCTAATGTCCGCGATTGTGGCTGTTGAATCATTCAGGCACAGCTATAAGGCCCACCCTTGCCCACATCAGTTCATTCCTATTGGGTGCATCTATTTGTGCAACCATTGTTTTGACGATGAATGTAGAATTCTTACAATTAAGTTTTTTTTTTTAATTCTTTAAATTTTCTATTGCAACTTCTTTTTTTTTAATGAGGGCATCTGTACTCAAATGACTTTATTTTCCAATATCTCTTTGCCTATTTTAGGACAGACACAAATCCCTCAGTGTTAAAAGGCAATGATGCACTAATGACCCCCACAGTGAGATTTATGAATTTAGGCTCTATTTAATGTGAAGCACATTTTGAATGCCATAACACTGGTACTGCAGAGTGTTACGAATCTGACCTATCATGTTTCACTGTCACAGTAAGGAGGGAAAATGTGTTATTATTTACCATTAATTACCATAAAGTTACGGATATACACCATATACCTTCACTGCCATGACTTTATGTGATCTCTTTCTGAGTTTAATATTAGGCAGTGATAACAAGGCACTCACTCTCTAGTGATGTTCAAAGCTGTGCTGCAAGTGAGCTGATGGATTCAGCACTTTAATTACAATAAATAGTCACTGTACATCATCTGCTAGAAGAGTCCGGTGTGCAGTAGCCTTTATTCTAGGTCTGGAAAACAAAGTTAATGGCTACAACAGACTGCTAGTGCTGGGTTAAAATAGAAATGTACAGCTTCTGGGGCCCTAGTGCTGCAGTTTAGAAACACTGGGCAATGGGGTGGGGAGTGGATCTGATGGCCCTCTGGCGGCCCTTACCTTGTCTGCTCCGGGGTTTTGGCAGTGGGGAGAAAAGTAGGAGGCTTGGGCCTACTCCGCCTGGAGGGGCAGCAGAACTGATGATGACTGTGGCTATTAGCGGTCAGATGGACGTTGAAGAAGGAGGCGGAAGAGAGATGGGTGAGGGTGGAACAGCTAGAGGATGGGCGCATTCTGACAGAGAGAGAAAGAAAGGAAAAGGGACAGGGGAAAGAGAGAAAGAGGCAGATGGAGGGAAGGAGAGAGAGAGAGAAAGATGGGTAATAGGTGGAGCGAGGGACAGAAATGGACAGAGAGAAAATTAAAGTCAAGACAGCAGAAATAAGCAGATGACAGCTTGACAAAACAAACACGCAAAAATAGGCAAAAGCAGAACAAGCACATAACAGATGTCACAGAGCTGATGGAGCGTTGCTGATAATGAGTTAGTAACAGTAACAGTAAGAACAGAGATCTTCAGACCAGTTCTTGGTCCCTTCTCAGAACGGCAACTCATGTCTCTCTTGGCAACTGACCCCATACATGGCCATGTCTATTTTTTTAAAGTGTCAGACTGCCAGTCAACTGTGGTTGTGCTGTCATGTTGTGATAAAGCGCGTCCTTCTACCGGACAAAAGTTGTGGTAGGGGGCGCCCTTTATGGGTAGTGTCGGGCGAACAGTCTTGAGGTCTGGAAAAAGGTGCGGTATGCACAAGAGTAGTTTTTCCCCTTCACCTTTATTTACACACCGACGAAGACTAATTACATATTTACAGAAAAACGCGTGTTCACACGGACAAAAAGAAATAAAACGACAAAGATATACTCTACTGGCAAGAGTGTTTCGGTTTATGACTACAAAGTCACGCAGATCCCTAACCATGCTCTGTCTAGAAAAGAGCGGAACCTCTCTTCCCCAGTACCCCCAGTAACACCACATTAAACAGGTTACCCCTCCCCCGGGCTAAACCATTAGTGACCTAAGGGGATCCTGGAGTTCACAACCACAGCCTGTTTTGTCCCACTTACTCTGATTTTCCCCTCCTCTTCTACAGAGGTTGGGTTCGCCTAAAAAGGTAAAACTAAGGTGAACCCTTCAGTTCCCTTTTCACCATTATCAAGTTAAGCAGTTACAGGTAAGTGTACATAGTTATAATGTATAATACATAGGTATTCTGTGATGTGCGATGCCTCACATCATCACACATGTATACAGCATACGGGTGCATGCTTCTGGTTGGTCGAACTCATCTATAGGCAGTTTACAGGCACCAAGTTCCTAAGTTAAGTCAGCCCACATAAAACTTTCTGGAACGATGCTATTGGTAATGTATTCTACAGTAACGAATGCAGGTCATGTGATTTCAATAATATAAAGAATTAAGAACACAGCTTACAGAAATAAGCTCAAAAGCTCATTAGCTCTGATGCCGTTCACACAGAGGTATGAATACTGCATTTCCAGCTGTGCTGCCCTACTATAATTTAGTGAGTGAAAAAGTGACTATGTGTGTATGTGACAGAGAGAGAGAGAGAGAGAGAGAGAGAGCACAAGAAAGATGTCTCTATTCTGAACCAATTATAATTGAGAACTCCCACCACTCCACAGTCTTACATAAGCCTATACAGCCTGATCTCTGCATACTGTATAAGGCCTCTTATTACACGAGTGGGATTTTTTCACTTATTGTTTATTCAGCCTGATTCCTGATGGCTTTTTCACGTCAAGCTGTGAAAATGTGCCATTCATTCCTATGAAACTTGGAACAACGCCCCCTCCCTTTTGTACCAGATTCTTATAAAAAGGGGTCGGATACCTATCAATGTTCTAAAATGTCAAAGAACCCCCCTAAAATGGCCTTTCAAAGGTAACTACACCTTCCTCGCTGAAACAGTTGAGAGTGCGTATGAGTCATTCCATCTGTAGCATGTTAGCGTTTTAGCGCTGTGAATGGGCTTTGATTCACATTAGCATCTAAATGCTCCTGGGCCCTTAGCAGGGCCAGCTGCTGTCAAACACACTGATCCAAACCCTCTCATTTCACCATGGAAACTACACCATGCGGTGCAGTTGCAAGTGTTTCTTCTGAGTGAGCGTGTTTATGAAGGCCTCGGCCCACTAATTAAGGCTTAGCAAGTTGAGTTAGCTTTCGCTATTTGGCCAACATCTCTGATCATCAAAACAGTAGTTGCACTGCAGTGAAGGGAAGATAAAGGTGACCAGAAACACTACATGATAATAAATTCAGACTGATATGGGTAATATTTATTAGCTACACATATAGAAGTAATGTCTGCTAATGCAACATACACATATCTCAGCATGGAAGTGTAGAAGTTCCTGATAGTGTCCTGTGATAATTCCTCCTCTGCAGCTTGAATATTCTCACACGGTTATTGCAGATTTTGCGGTAATGGTGGAGGTGGACGTGTGATGCTTGACAACAAACTCTCCTTCGTTGGTCATCTTTACCCAGACAAAAGCGGGACAAAAGCAGCTTTTATTGTTCAACTGAACATTCAGTCCTGAAGTGCCTCTCTACATTTAGACTATGGTTATTATAACGCAATGTTGGGTTTAAAATTACCACCAGGGCATAACCACAGAACAACTGTGAAAAACAACACTTGCTACTCACAACCATACAGGGTGAAGTCTTCTTTTTATTACCCACAGACAAACTATTTACAACTTGCTTCTACTGACCACGTAATGCTGAACTCAGCTTTTTATTTACCAGTTTTCCTGGTCCACCTTAAGTGGTGCGACAGTTACATGTTGGCACCTGCTGCAGAATTTAAGGTGGAAACTTGGTGCATAAAATGCTGACTTCAGCCTTGTGTGTTCAGTAGAAGTGAGTGTTGAATTTTGAACAGTTCATCTGCGTGTGCTGTGCCTGTGCACTGGTAGTACACTTATTACAACCGCTACAAGAAACGGCACTAAATTCCAGTAAGAAGCTGGTGAGTAGCAAGATGAAGGCTCAAAAGCCATTTTTCAGTCAGGGCTGTGACATCATCTGCAAAAGCCATGTCACCCAGAAGGGGGCATATTTGATGAAATACAGCAGCCGGTGGTGCTTTAACAATTCAGGTATTAGGAGGGACATTTTCCCCTTTGCTACGGTAACCCAGTCTATTATTCTGGGAGAGCTGCTGTAAGTATTTGATTGCATTTAGCCACATCGGTATTAGTGAGGTCAGGTACCGATGTTGCTTCTGGATCACAAACACCTCTGAGGTATCAAAAGGTGATTCATTACTCCAAAGAACATGATTTCCGTGCTTCACAGCTCAATGCTAATGGCCTTCATCTCCTCCTAGCTGAAGCTTGGCATTGGGCGTTCTCTCAGTGCAACTGTAGCTTCATAAGCAATTATGAAATCATCAACTGCTGGAAAATATTTTGTCTGCCTGCTGTCAGTCTATTGTTAGATTTTTTCCCACAGAGAAAATCTCTACCCTCATAAAATCAGAGACAAGGCTGGAGAGCTTTATACCCCTCTAGCCAACACTTTTGAACTTAGCAGCATGTGTGGCTTCTCAAGAGCTTCTCATTATACAGAGAATTTACAAGTTGTGTGTGCACAACCAAACATTTGTCAGCAGTAGGTGGACTTTAAAGTGCCTGAAATCACTAATTAAACAGGGTTTTCGGACACTTTGGGTATATAACTAATAATTACGTTTGTTTAGCTTCCTCACAAGTGGGTCGTTGTTTTCTAACTTTCATATTTCAGCAACACTAAGTGGCATTTAGGGATTTGGAGACCTCTCTGATGGAAATATTAAATTGCACACAATGTGAGTAATAACATTTTGTAATTTTGCCTGTGCTCCATACCCGAACATGCAAAACCATCTGACTTTTGCAAGCATGATGAAAAAGCATTCTGACACAGAGAAGCAGGTTAAAACTTAAGGTTGTGTCCCTAGATGTGAGTGAATGATCTAACACTGTTATCCTATCTCCTTCAGTATAATGGTGATTTTGCATTTGAGACCTAAACACTGAATCAGATCTTCCTTTAGGTGCGAGTGTGTGGCATTAACATAAAAAAAAACCTTTTAAATGATTATTTCAAGCTTTACAGGACGAAGCAGTGCATGCTCACCATATTTACGTAGTGCTGCTTATGTAGGGGGGTATAAATATTAAGAAAGCTAAATTAATATCCCTCATACAGTCTTTTAAATGTATGTACGTCTTCTCAATCTGTGCCTCAGGTTTTTCAATTTCTGTCTTTTGTTGGGTTTGTTTTAATAAACTTTCTGCATTTTTACAAGCAGGGCAGCATGGGTATTAACTGGGGTAAAGGCACTGGGCCAGCAGGGGGCGCTCCTTATTTGGAGGAACGGCAGGTAGGCATAAAACTGCCCGTAAAGCAGAAGTGCTTCGAAGGTGTGAGCTGTGCACACCATAACTTCGTGTCTGTCCTCTCTTTTTAAGAGAAAATGGTGTTTGTACCGTGCGCAGGTGTCCCCTAGGCCTGAGGCCGGTCACACTTAAATACACTCACCATCAAAAGAATAGTCAAACAGTTGTGCCCAGAAGGAATTAGCTGACAGGAATGAAACTTGGTGGGTAGGTTTGACATTTTGAGATATGCAAAAATGTATGTTTTAATCACGGCCGCACATGTGACATTAGCATGGATGGGTCTTGTGGTTGTACCTGACTGACCCAACAGCCATGATTGTGGACATTCGGTGAGAAGTGATGCCCTTAAAACCAAGCCAACTGCAATGGACTGCAATGGTGTTGTGCCACACTGTCATGGAGTGACCTTTTGTCTTGGTGGAGACGACCAATGAATCTGTGTGTGGAGGCACTGTGGTCAGCACCAAGATGAACGGTTTGCTGTCATGCTTCAAACGTCCAGAAGGCCAGGTGTCACTTCACCTTCACCCCTACTGAAAAATCTGTAGGAACTGTGTGAGAGTATTCAAGATGCATTGGACAGACTATCACAGGACACCACTGGGACCTCTACAACTCTATGCCAAGACAACTGGCATGTTACGTTACCAAACATGGCGGCCCAACTCCATACTGAAAGACGCTACTTCTGTACGTGTAGCTCAATAAATATCACCCATATCCGTCTACATTTTTCATCATTTACTGTTCCTGGTAACCTTTATCTTCCTTCCCAACAGCACTGCAATCCCACACTTTGTTCTAGTTGCTAGTATGTTTTTTAAAGATGAGTGTACATAGCCATACAAAATCTCTACGTTGAGCAAGCACCTGCAATGTTTAATTTCAGCTGGAAACAAATGAACATCAGGTTTCTATTTTATATTCTAGGGTTTTCGCTGTGAAGTATGTCAGCAAGGTGTTTCCATTAAGGGATACCCTGTTCATCTTTCGCTCACCAGGGCACAATCTTTAGACACTGTACTTTAATAATTGATTTGACTAGTGTTATTATTGTGCTCAATTTCACTGTGAACAGAAACATGAATCAGCACCTCTGTTGCTCTTTGGTATTTAGAGAGAACATGTCAGAAACCGCACCATTAATTGTCATGTCATTTTTGAGTCACAGAGGAACTCAAATGTTCCAGAAATTACTACCAAAAAATACACCTGTGACTGGCTGGTACCATTAGAGAATAAAAGCGACAGCAGAAAATGTCAGAGTCTGCAGTATACTCCTTATAGCTATCCACAAACGTATACTCCTGCACTGTGGTGAAGACAATGTGTTTGAGAATGAAGTGGTCCCTATAGAAATATTTCCCTATAGAGCTTTTTTTTAAAAGTTTGTCTAAATCTACAAATGCGCTGAAGCCATTGTAGCTTGTAACCTTTATTTTTAATGTATGCAATAACAGCGATGGAAATATGAAACAGCTCAAAATTCACAACACCTGACATAATTTAAAGCATTAAAGTCACATGACTGAGGTATTCTAACTTTTCTACAGAAATTATGGCATGTGTCATAATCAGAGAAAAATTAAATATGCTCCACATTACATTTGCCTGACACTCTTATCCAGAACGACTTACAAGGTTATTCATATTACAGGCCAATGTAGTGTTAGGAGTCTTGCCCAAGGACTCTTATTGGTGTAGCACAGCATAGTAACCCAGACCAGGAATCGAACTTCTTTCAGCTTAGCTAAAAACCACGACCAGGCGACGGCTTCTTCTTCCCTGTCTAACGCCGCTGTACAATTCAATCACATAAGTAACAGTGCCCCCTAGTGGCTGAACTCTGCAAATCTAATATAAACACATTCAGTTCTACTATACTACATCCAACAGACTTTGCACCAGATAATTTTTTTTGCAGAGTCCATCATTTTACATGGACTGTAAATGTTATATTATGGCTGCACAATATATATGCACATGCACAATACTCACATTGCAGGACATGCAATATCTCTAGTAGATCAGATGAATTGAAATGTGTCTTGTTACAACTTTTTACTGCTTGATACAAAAGAAAAGCTTGCCCAGATGACAGACTTTGATGTGAGGTTCCCCGAATACACAGAAGAGTAGTCACAGTGCATTACCTTTTTTTGTGTTTAAAGCACTGAAACCAGCTAAAAAAGTAATTTCTGAGCTTTTATTAATATTTTTTATTTTCACCCCAATCATTTTACAACAATGAATATTTTCTAAATATTGATGTTTACGTAATTGGAGCTCCAAGTAATTCCCTCTCTTTATATATGTATATATAGCAGGGCAAAAATCTGTGCTTTCCAATATCATGGAGGCTTTTTTGTAGTGCCTTGGGAAAAAAGAGTCAGAAGATGGGCATGCATTTTACTCTGAAATGCTCTTTATGTAACAGCAAGAAGAAATAACCATTATCAAATGCAACGGCAGGGCCACCCATTTCCACAGACGTTTTCAGACACCAAGCAAACCCTTATTTAGACACAGAAAAACACCAATAACACATACACGTTTACCGCTACAGAAGAACAACACAAACAGCACAAACAAGAACATTAAACGTCTCTTTTACACAGGGGGGCATGGCCACACCAATCAAGCTCCTCAGAGGCAGCATGGTCTGTGGCAGACACCACAATATTAATGAGGTGTCATTACACCTTCAAAAATAGTGAGAAAAAAATTTGATGAAATTCATGCAACTGGAATCTCGCTTCACATCCCTTAGGCATATCTCCAAAACACATCCCAGACGTTGTACACAACACAATCAGATAAGCTTCTGTGCACTGTGTAGGAACAAGACTGTGAGTATATAATATACACAGTTAGAAAAAGTCCTGTGTGCAGTCAGAGGAAAAATTCCTAGAATTCTTAGAACCCCAAATCAGAAAGAGTTGGGCAAGAAAGCCTCCTGGGAGGCTACAACACCTGATGTACTGGTGTACTCGCCCAAACGAACTCATGAACCCTTGACAATACAGTAAACCCTTAGACACCACTCAGGAACATGTAGGTATATGGATGGATGGTTGGATGGGTGGGTGGGTGGATATCTTCTGTCACCTGTTAATTCCACTATATACATGCTGTTTGTTTCCTAACCTGTAAAGTATAGAAACCGTTCACCTCAGCGTACTCAGTGATTTACCATTGCTTGGCTTCATGAGTTTGACCTTCTTTGTGATTTCTGGTTTGTTACTGGTTTCTTGTGGTTTTGACATCTCTGGATGTTCAATGTTCTACCTGGTAATTGTTCGATGTATTTTGTATTAAAGCCTCTAACCTAGTTTTATAGCCGGGTCTGTTGTATTACATCTTTAAGTCTTTACTGTTGCAGTGGAATGTAAATTTACATTGTACAGCTCTCATAGAAAGGCGAACTGACCAAGCTGATCTCCCTGCAAATTCATTTATCAAAAACATAGCTTAGCAAGACCTTCCAAATGAAACAGATTTACTTTCACTTTGTTAAAATGTATACTTTGCAATAAGAGCTTTTACCAGATGCCTCCTGAGAGCTCTTATTAAACATAAAGTATTGCAGGTTTACTTCTGTCCTGTTGTCCCTGCTATATTAGAGATTTGGCCTTATTCTACCACTGTTTGGCTACACATACCTTCATGCCCATAGGTCAGTGGTGGACTGAAGAGCTTTTTTCCCTTCAGATAAGACCAGCTTACAAAACCGCAAAGGTCAGTGCCTTGCTTGAAAACCTGCCAACAGTGTTTTATAATCATTTACACTATGTCCTGCACCTGCACCCGACTGTGGTGGGACGTGCACATTTCCGTAAAGTTCTTTAGCTATAAAGAAGACATTAGCTTCTCAGCATGCACACACATGTGTACACACTTTCCCTCTTTACTCACTCACTCAGTCAGTCTCTTACTCACTCACTATGTCTCTCTCCCAGCAGACATGCCAAAAAAGCACAACATGACTTAAAACCATCCCAGCCGTCACGTTGTGGCCGACAGGATTTGGGCACAGGCACCAAGAGAAAGAGCAAATGAGAAAAAGAGTCCTTCTTAAAAAAACAACACACAACACGGTAACTTGCAACCAGCATGGAGTGAGGTGCTCTTTGTAAATGCTGTGCGAGCATGTCAGCTGGGATGTATTTAAGTCATATTGTGCTTTGTTGGTCATGTCTGCTGGGATGTTAAAATGTTCTGTGTTTAATAAATAAATAAATTAATAAATATTTGAAACTGCAGTTTAGAAATTGTTTTTTATTTGAAAACTGAGACAAAATACCTTCAGCCTATATTATTTATGCAGTGGTAAAATAAGTTGGGAAAATGAATGAAACCCTGTAAAACCATGTTTGATATTCGGTATTTGGGCGCTTTCATATATTAGGCAAACCTGCTAAGCTGATCTTCCTGCAAATTTATTTATTCACCACATGCCCAGTAAGTAAAGCTGGATGTGCATGGCCATGTATGCCGTTGGAGGCGCAAAAATGCTCAATTCTAATGTCTGAGTATTGATACCAACACTAACTCTAACACATCAAACCAGCCAAAGAGATACAGGTAATGAGATCAACCCTTCAGTAGGTATCACATGTCCTTGATACTGTAGTACTGCAGTTATCATCAGCCCTAGAAACATGATGCTGATAGAGCAATGACCACAATAGAGCTGCCAGCATCTGGTTCTGGTCATGAACTCCATCTTTTACTGAAACAGAACCTATAGGATGGTTCTAACTCTATGTTACTGCCTCCTTTATTAATCAGAGTCTGTCTAATAGATGTTCCAAGCTCCTTTTCCTGTTTGCTGTCTTCCTCTCTTCATCCGGGATTGACCTGAGAGAATGGGTTCCCCCTTCAGGCCTGGTTCCTCACAAGGTTTCTTCCTTACTGTAAGGGAGTTTTTTCTTGCCACTGTTGCCTCTGGCTTGCTCATGGGGGGCTTGGTCCTGGATTTCCAGTCCTATACACGGACTCTGTGTTTTTCAATTCCTTCATATAAACTGCATTTCTGTGAAGCTGCTTTGAGGCAGCATTAGCTGTAAGAAGCACTATACAAATAAATACTGACTGATGACAGTAGAAACTACACGGTGGGAAAAAGTGGCAAAATGAATGAAACGCTATGAAGAACCATGTTTGATATTCAGTATTCGACTTGTTTCATTGTTGTTTCATTTTGTTCGGTTTTGATTTTTGGCTAACAGTTTCATTGCAGTGCATCCCTAAATATAATTATAATAATTATGGTATGCTGAAGCATGAAGAGTTCCTTTCACCCATTCCATAAAGCTCTCTACGCACTGTTCTTGACCTAAAACCGAAACTTGGAGGTCAGTAGCGATTGACTCTGCAGAAAGTTGCTGACCGACAGTAGACTGTGGAATATTTAGTAATGAGGAAATTTCACAACTGGATATGGATAAGTGAATAGTTTTGGCAATATAGTGTATATGCCTATGCAAAAATAGGGTTGAATGTAGTTTCACTTCTGAATCTCACGTCATTTGTCTTATACATGCATTCCATACACTCGCGCCCCTGTGAAAAACGCTATACAAATAAATATTGATTGATGATAGTAGGAACTACACGGTGGTAAAAAAGTGGCAAAATGAATGAAACGCTATGAAAAACCATGTTTGATATTCAGTATTCGACTTGTTTCATTGTTGTTTCATTTTGTTTGGTTTTGGCCAACAGTTTCATTTCGGTGCATCCCTTAATATAATTCTGATGGGAAACTAAGTTTATGCATAAACATGGAACAAGGTGGCACAGATTTTACACTAGCAGATGAGACAACAGAAGGTTTGAGGCACCAAGCTGCCTCCAGTAACTGACCCCTGAAAGAAAACAGCTGTTACAATCCTCATTCTCCCAGTGAAGCTGTCCACAATCTGGGTAAGACATGGTGGGGGATGTAAAAGATGTCCTTAATCGTTATCATTATCCTGCAGCAGAGCTCTACCTCTCACTTCGATTAATAAGGGCTCCAATTAGAGGATAACCTGTCAGGAACAGGGCTGCAAACGAATGAGCACATATTAAAGCCATTTCGCAGTCAGTTGTTCAACAGAGGTAATTCAAGCCGGTCTGTCAAAATGAATAGAGGATCCACTCAGAATAGCAATGACCATAATAGACTGTAACAGGGTCCCCAAACCGTGAGCGAAAGAGTGAAGCCGGACAATGATTCAGTCCCTACAAAACGAATGATTCAACAAACTACATGACGCTATTTTAAGTAGGGGTCTCTGGGAGGTTTTGTCACACGATTCTTCATGCAGTTTCTGGGTGTGTATGCATGTTACATAACCGTTCCATCACATCATAAAAACACAGGGCTTTTATGTCGGTGGACACGGCACATATGAATATGCCAAGGATAGCCCGAGTGCTGAGTTATAATCAGAGAGAATATGTCTAACCAAAGAGAATAAAAAATCTCCTCGCATCACATTGATGTGTGTAATAACAGTGTACAGCGGCTGCGCTTTCTGCGCATTGTCACATCACGTTATTATAGACATCTGATCAAGCAGCATATTATCTCTTTCTCTCCTTCTCTCTCCAAAATCTCGATATGCTTGTGACAGGGACAGAAAGAGAGAGGAAAGGAAAGAGAGAGGAAAGGAAAGGGAGAGGGAGAGATAGAGATTGTATATGTGTGTGAGAGACAGTCTCCAGGCGAGAGCTCCCAGTGCGGATGGTTATGTAACCCCAACAAAAGCAGCTCCAGTTCTACAGAGCCGTGTTTATTACCTACACACAGCAGGCTGCGTTTCAGCTTTAATGCTCAGGTAACAGGGTCAGCTCGAAGGTCACACGTACGGTCACATACACACACACACACACACACACACACACACACACACACACACACACACACACACACACATACATACATATATATAGACATCAATATACATAATATATATGAAACATAGACATGACCACACATCCTAACAAATAGAAAGTGTGTGTGTGTGTGTGTGTGTGTGCGTGCGTGCATATTGTGTGTGTGACCATACGTGTGACCTTCGAGCTGACCCTGTTACCTGAGCATTAACCCAATGTCGCTCATCTATGTCTTTATGGACCTTGCTTTGTGCAGTGGTGCACAGTCATGTTGGAACAGTAAGGGGTCATCCCCAAACTGTTCCCAAAAAGTTGGAAGCATAAAATTGTCCAAAATACCTTGGTATGCTGAAGCATGAAGAATTCCTTTCACCCATTCCATGAAGCTCTCTACGCACTGTTCTTGACCTAAAACCAAAACTTGGAGGTCTGTAGTGATTGACTCTGCAGAAAGTTGCTGATCTCAGCGCACTATGCACCTTAGCATCCGCTGACCCCACTCTGTCATTTTACAGTTGCTGTCGTTCCCAGCTTCTTCCACTTTGTTATAATAGTCAGTGGTATTATAACAGTGAAAGTGGTTGAGAACGACAGTAGACTGTGAGATATTTAGTACTGAGGAAATTTCACAACTGGACATGGATGAGTGAATACTTTTGGCAATATAGTGTATATGCCTATGCAAAAATAGGGTTGAATGTAGTTTCACTTCTGAATCTCAAGTCATTTGTCTTATACATGCATTCCATACACTCGCGCTGCATCTCTAAACATCAGACTCTGTTGGCAATTGGTTGATATTACAGGCCTTCAGCTGTCAGTAGCAGCTGCTTTCAATGGCCTCCTCACCTTGATTAAAGCACCAGCTCGAGAGACCATGTCTGATGCAGCTGACCAAGAACACTGGCATCACAGATTTTACTATCAGCACCCTTACAAGGACTTTTAGATGGATTTTCAGTTCCATGTACAGGCATGCATGCTCACTGGCTACAGCATGTATGTGTCAGAAATGGCTGAGACTGCTGTCAGAAATGACAGAAAATCTGTATTCTCATTGTTAATAAGATACTGAGGTTGAGTATCAGTATCGCTGCCAATATCAACACGTTATCAGTATCAGTGCAACTGTTGTATACGGTCATATGCAAAATCAAATTACACTCGTGAAAAAGTGAAAATAAAAAAATAAAAAACAAAGTGAAAATAATGTTGCACTTTCTGTAGATTTTAGAGCAGGGTAACAGTCTATTTGGTGGCCGTAACAAAGAAAAAATGATCAAACACAAAATGCAAAAGTTATGGCCCTTTTTTATTTTATGTTTATTATTATATTTTATTTGCTGTCTGTTAAACTCATAATAAAAACAAAAAATGTGCACTACAATCTGCCAAACCAACACAATCCTGAGATTATTGTGCATCACTAATAAATACCCTGGCCCTGTAAAAGTCCCTGGCAAAAGTCGTAGGCACTTAGTAGAGAGTTAAAACAAAAAACTTAAAAAATAATTCCAGATCTCTTTTCAATTTAACACATCATCAGCAGACCTGATTCTCCACAATGAAGTACAGATTAACCAACCCTACAATATTATGTATATGTATTCTAAGGTTAGTGAGCCCATAAGACCTTATTGCCCGCTAACCAGCTTTAAAAGGTAAACAGAAACAAACACATTTTTTTCTAAACCCTTGCACAGCACTGTACATATGTATGAAAGACCAACCCTCAAGGTTTCACAAGGCTCCCAGCTTGTACTTATAAAACGAACTAATACCATCATACAGATTCCAGCTGATACCATGTGCACGTAGCCTGCTACAGTAATGATCGAATGATTCATGATAATAGAAGAGTGAAGAAGAGTGTTAATGACACAGAGAAGTGTTAGTAACTCTGTGGGGTTTGAACACAAAGCTATCTGTCCAGAGGTTTTACGAGGTTTCATATGTGTAAACTTTGTAGGGAAGTCAGAAGGCATTACCTCATAAAAACATGAGGCACTGGAGTTACCT
>JAMWET010003188.1:0-70000 GCA_024036415.1 Prochilodus magdalenae | reverse complement strand
TATTTATTTACATTACAAGCAGGAGTCACATGTCATAAGATCACGCCCATAAGACTATTACAAATCTTAAAATAAACGAGTTTATTAATCTTTATTAATGGTCACATGTCTGTACACCACTGGCGAATAGCTTTTAATACTGATAATTGAATCTGTGCGTTTGACTGCAGTTTCCGACTGTACTCCATATTGACTGACGACTTTCTCATGAATTCTAATGTCACTTTACTTACTGTTCCCATTGAAACACTAGTCAGCTTTTTGTGACCCAGTCTCCTTCCCTCCATGCCATTGGTTTTTCGCTCATTCTGTCATGTTCAAAAATTGAGACTGAACCTGGTAGGGCTGAATGATTAACCATCTTTATATCAAAATCACGATTTAGATTATTGTAATTTTCAAAAATTTTCAAGTGTATACAGAATGCTATCTGCTACGGTGTCTTGCTGAACCCTCACACTAAGCCAGTTTCAAGCTCTCGTTAAAAGCTGATCTGTGTTTCTGAATCAGATACTAATGGCTGCGATTTTGAACAATTTACTTTTAAATTGAAACCACGATATTGGTAGGAAATTCATATCATCATATACAGTACCACTGTTGGTGTCTGAGCAAATCTCTCCAAAATGATAACCTTACAGGAGAAGGAAAAAACATACTGTACTTTAAATGTAAGTCTACGGAGGCAAGTAGCTTTAGGGTATTTCTTGTGCTGCATTCCTTATGCAATTCACACAAACTCTCAAAAACTGATAACCGACAAAACTGGAGCTTCTTACCGACAGCAGCGATATAAATGCCCCAAATCATTAGTCCCTATTGTCACACATCCGGGTCCTCCCGGCTCCTCCACTTCCCCAGGCTCAACTTCCCGGAGGGCTTCGCTCTCTGACGTCATGCATACATGTTCCCAGCCGTCCAATCACATCCGCACCAAGTCCAAGAGTTTTGGGTTCCCAGCTGTTGGCAATTTACTTCCCTTTTTAAGCCCCTCAGTACCATCGCCATATTGCGAGGCTTGACCTAACATTCTGTTTAGCAATCTGCTTTCTGGTTTTCACCTGTTTTGTTCTTCAGCTTATTCTCTTTGGATCTCTCCCCTGGCTCTTTCTCACTGTGTCTGTCCTGGCCTTGACCCTTCTCTGTTCTCAGTCTCTAGCTTGCCCCCCACTAAACTTGTTTGCCTGCCATTTCCGGTTCCCCTGCCTGTCTCTCACTTTCCTTACCTGCTTCTCCCTGTATGTTGTCTTGTGTTTTGCTGTTTGCATCGACTGTCCGATTGTTAAACAAAACCAACTTGCTGTCTAGCTCTGCTCATGTCGGTCTGAGTTCTTTGTCCCTTACACCTATTAACCAGATGCCTCAGTATACATGGTACAGATCAGTAACCCATCTGTATAGTCTTTTTGTGAGTGTCATGCAACAAGTATCTTTCAGTGAAGCAGTGCTAAACTTATCCAAACCTGCTTTTAAAGCATCCCAGGTGGTGTCCCATGAAGTTGCTTGACAAAATGCCACAAGTATGCAAAGCCATTGTATAATAATGATAATCTTCGTATAGCCCTATATACCTTGCGTCGGAGGATGGCTTTATCTGAAGCACCAGAGGCGAATAACACTACTGTTAGTCTGTAATGTAGGAAAAATGAAATCAATCAGGATTAATAACAGTACCAGAAGAGAAGATACATCATAATATGGGGATTACAGATGCTTGTCTTGTAGTCTCAGTATCAGAGGTTCGTCATTCCCAGCTTCTTTTACTGTAAGGCGGTCTAAGGAATGGAGATTTGTCCTGTGATATCTGTGAACCAGTGTACAGATTTCTACAGTGATGTTTAATACTTAATTATTTAATCTTTAAATATGCGCTCTTAAAATAACTAATCAGCGAAGATAATATTTCAGTAATAATTAAGATTCACTAACGACTTCATTACTGTGTGCCCCATCTGAGCTACTTCCTGGGCAATTCATAAATTCTGGAGCAAGTGTCTGTCACTCAATGTCATACTTTAGGTTTACGCACATATCCTCATAGGGTTTCACTTCCACTAATTAAATCTGGCATTAGCCTAATAGCAAGGCACAGTGTCCGTTGTTTAGTCACATCATACAGTGTGTACTGATGAGTCACAGGGCAGCTCAGCTGGTGACTATGTTTGAAACAGAGGGCACAGAAACACAAAACCAAAACAACGGCCGGAGCTCCTGACATTCATGCAGTTATAATACAGGATGTAGTAAACGTCTGAAATGCAACTACAAACAAAATCTATTAGCAAACCTTCTGCTCCTCTCCACCTGGGTCTGCTCCACAGAGTGCAACTAACATAACACAAGACTCAGGATGGTCCACAGGCCTACTATTTTAGTTCACAATGCATTTCTCCACAGTGGTGAAGATGTTTTTGCTCTGCTTCACTGAATGTCTTTTAAAAACACACAAAAATACATATTTTTTATTTTATACACACTGCTCAAAAAAATAAAGGGAACACTTTTTAATCAGAGTATAGCATCAACTCAGTTCAACTTCAGGGATATTGATGTGGTCAGTTAAGTAGTAGGGAGGGCCGTTAATCAGTTTCAGCTGCTTTGGTGTTAATGAAACTAACAACAGGTGCAGTAGAGGAGCAACAATGAGACACCCCCCAAAACAGGAATGGTTTAAAAGGACGAGGTCATTGACATTTTGTCCCCCCTCATCTTTTCCCACTGATTCTTCACTAGTTCTGCAGGTGACTTGGGTCAGCATCACTACTAGTACCATGGTGCGGTACCTGGACCCTACAGAGGTTGCACAGGTAGTCCAACTACTGAAGGATGGCACATCAATATGTGCCATTGCCACAAGGTTTGCTGTGTCTCCCAGCACAGTCTTAAGAGTACGGTGGAGATTCCAGGAGTCAGGCAAATTTTTTTTCACAGGTGCCTTGTGCTTTTCACAGATGAGAGCAGGTTTTACCTGAGCACATGTGACAGACGTGACAGGCTCTGGAGACGCCGTGGAGAATCGTTATGCCGCCTGCAACATCATTCAGCATGACTGGTTTGGTGGTGGGTCAGTGACGGTCTGGGATGGCATATCCCTGGAAGGACACACAGACCTCTACCGGCTAGACAACGGCACCCTGAGTGCTATTAGGTATCAGGAGGAAATCCTTGGATCCCCTAGTCAGACCCTACGCTGGTGCAGTGGGCCCTGGTTTCCTTCTGGTGCACAACAATGCCCGGCCTCATGTGGCGAGAGTATGCAGGCAGTTCTTGGAGAATGATTGCCACCAGGTTGCGTTTCAGACTGTCCAGGAGCTCAGTGATGCCCTGGTCCAGATCTAGGAGGAGATCCCCAGGACACCATCCGTCGTCTCATTAGGAGCATGTGGAGGCCATACAAACTACTGAGTACCATTCTGAGTTGCTGCAGTGGAGTTTCGGTTAAATGGACGAGCCTGCTGCATCATTTTTCCGCTTTGATTTTCAGGGTGTCTTTGAATTCAATCCTCTGTAGGGTGATCATTTTCTTTTCCATCAAACGATGTGGCATCCTTTAGTTCCTAACACATTACCCAGTCTATATGAGGAAAGATATTCTGCATGATTTTTTTCCCATTGAGATCTGATGTGTTTTCAGAGTGTTCCCCTTATTTTTTTGAGCAGTGTATATGTATATGTATAGCGCCATCAGGACATGCAATGTGTAGTGAGACAAATGAAATGAAACGACGATACAAAAGAAAAAACTTGCACAGTTTCTGATTTAAGGCTTCTCGTATACACAGAGAAGAGAGATCACAGCGCTCACCTGCCTTTGTGTTTGGTGCACTACACCGATTACAGAGCTTTCAAGTTCCAGAAAAGACTGTTAAAAGAGTGTTAAAAAGAAGATTCTCAGTTTTTTATTATTTTTATTTTAACCCCAATAATTTTACAATTAATAATGTTTTGTAAATATTGTTGTTCTGTGGACTTAAAACTGAAAATCTTTACTGAACTGGCAGGTTTCAGTTGTGAGAAGTTGTGAGAAATGTACAAGCACTTTTTTAATCACAGACCTCAGGATTCTGCAAGGTTTGACTTTCTGAGCTTTGCCTGCTTACACTACTCACTCAGCTGAACAGAGTATTGGGGAAGTGGAGTGGGCTTATATGTGAGGGTCCTAGCCCATTTTTAAGCAAAAGGCAACAAAGATAGTAACACCGTTTACTGGATATTTACCAAAAGCTTGCGCTTAAATGAATAAATTGAAAATACACAGGCTGGGGGGTAAGCCCAACACATGCATGGACAAACCCACACAGCATTTAACTGAAGTACGTGTGAACCTCGCTGCTGGGCAGTAACTAGATACAGTGCTTTGTTATGGATTTGTACAAATGATTGTACCTTCACATCTATGTAAAGTCACAGTGTACGACTGAGATTAAGTGAATCTTCTCTAAGGCTGCATCATACTGGAAAAACACTGGCACAGCATTTTTTCCTTGCAATATTCCATAATATTTCATAATATTCAGGAATTTTTACCACATGTCTTGAACATCATTATTAAAAAACAATGATGAGTGCTGAGACGACTCTTCCCTGTGTGTCCAAGAAGCTTTAAATCAGAGTAAAGGAAGTCTTTTCTTTTGGATCAGGCAGTAAAAGATAGTTGTAGCATGACATGTTTTATTTTATTTGTCTTGTTTAACACTGAACGTCCAACAGCATTGGCCAGGCTCATATTGTGGTGCTGATGCTGAAACAGTATATTGTGCTGGCCTGATCTCCTCACAGTCTGCTAGCTGTCCATTCTCTCTGCCCAAGGGAAATAAAAGCCAGTGTACATACACATCCCTGGCTCTGTAAATAGCAAAAATGAGGCTTGTGTTGAGCATCACAACACTTTTCCAGCCAATCAGTAACATCAGGGAGTTAGTGCTGAACGCCAGGACTGTTGTCCAGAATGGAAGATAGCCAAGAAACAGTTAAAGAGTTGATAAATTAGTTGATAGTCTGTTTGATCAAGTGTATTATGAAGTATATTTTGAACATTATTCACCATAACTGTTTTAAGTCATACATTTCATTACACCCGAGTCATTGCTTCATCATAACGACACTCACTCAGGAGATGAAACTTCAAGAAATTGATGTTCCAATCCAGTTAATTAAGTCGAAGTGATATTCTTTCCAAGTCAGTATTTGTATTTCTGTAGATAACATGGCCACACAGTGCACACTGAAGTTCGTAAAACCAACCAGTTTAGTTAGAAGTGGTGGTTCAAGGTACTTTTTTAATGCTCCAGTGAAATCATTTGGTGTTTGTGAAGGTGCACACTGTGGTAAAAACACTGAACTCTTAATGCAATGTGTCTGTGTCTGCTTCTTTCTCTGGGCTAGTGTTAAACTGAATGTTTCTGTGATGGTTTTTTCTTTGTTCGAACACCAGTCGTAAGGAATCGAAACATGCTGTGGGACAGGACTTTGTGCATGCTTTTGGCTGTATGCCGCACACAACAAGTGGTAAGAATAGACTCAAAACATAACAACCACACACTCACATTTTACAAGTTGTCGGTTCAATCAAAAGCTGGTCGAAACACATTTCTGTTTCCACTTAAAACACCATTTTACTTTTAAGAAAAAGTATGGGCACCCCTGGACAGGCGTTTTTGAGGTAAGACATCTCCTGTGTCGATAAGTTAACATAACGTCTGCAGAGATCACATTCTGGCACATTTGGATGTGAAATTACTGCTTTGCTTTTTTTTTTTATTTGTTGAATTTTATAAAACAACTGGAAGAAATGTGGCCTGTGCAAAAGTTATAACACATTATATTCTATATATATATATATTCTTTTTTCCAACATGTTAAACTGATATTTTTAAGCTTGTTTCCAGCAAAGCATCTGTTTTCACTTAGAAAATCCAAGAAAATATGTGTTCAGATTTTTGCCTATGACTCTATGAATCAGATCCATGAGATGCCTCTTATCTAATCTGGCTTTTCCTTAAATCTGCAACATGGCACTTTTTACTCCAAGTCTTGTATAGGCGGCCAATGGCTCAGTTTGTATGTTTGGAAGGATGTGTTGTGTGGGAGGTGAAGGAACCATGTACGTGTGTATGTGTGGGAATGTGTGTGAATGTGTGCGCACGTGCAGGTGGATCAATCAACTCAGCAGGACTGACCTGTAGCAGCGACTGCTCATTTCTCACAACAGTCAGAAACGTCCAAATCTCCAGCATAACTCCTCCTCCTCCACACACACACACACACACCTACACACACACACCTACACACACACACACACATACACTGCATTCACACAAAACAGCTGTGTTCCTAATAACCATATACCTGCAGTACAGCTCCATAGGTAGCCCGTTAACACTTCCGCAGCCTTGTGTTTTCTTTCATTCCAACACAGCTTGAGTTAAACAGACAACAACTGCATTAACACAAACAGTGTTTTCTGCTGCAACTACTGTCTCCAAAAGCTGACTATAAATAACAGAAAGAAAGAATTCATGAATGCACATATAGTCTTTATGAAATACAGAACAGTGATTTGATTATGACATTCCAGATCCTGATCCTGACGTCTAGGTAACCAGTTGCCTAAAAAGTGTTTGTCGCTGTCGTTACACAACAGACTTCTAAAAGACATACAGTAAATGAGTAATCCATCTCCTAGTTCTGAGAGGTGAAGAGGACAATCTCTCTCAATCTCTCTCTTTTTCACACACACACACACACACAGATATGCGTCCGTGGGTGGGAAGTAGGGGGCGGAAGGGTGCTTCGAACCCTCCAAACAGCCAGGGGGAAATCTTCTGTTTCCACAGCAACCGTATTATTCACACCACACTTCGGCATTCAGAGAAGAAAAAAAAAAAGACAAACATTTTTATAGACTCTCTCGATAGGCTGAACTGGCGCAGGAATGCAGAAAACCCATGGACACTTCTAACACTTTCTCTTTCTCTCTCTGAGTCTTTCTCTCTCTTTTTACCTCCAGTTTCTCATGCTTAGACACAGGTGACGGCTGTTTACAGGTGCGAACCTGCTGACTGATGAACTGGAGAAGACAGGTCACCAAGCTCAGAGCTCTTGGCTTAATCTAGTGATACGTTCAATATGTTTTCTCCATGCAAGTGATAACTGAGCTGTCTTTCAAAAATGCCTACTTGCGTAATGTTCAGTATAACACAACTTTCAAGGCCAGAAGTGTCTTTAAAGATCATTTATCAAGACAGAACTGTCAATAAATATAAGTAAGAAAGTTTTAAACAAGATATTTGATTACAGAAAACTACAGGCAGCTCAACACATACAGAATCAGAGGATCTGAATGTGTGACAAAGCCTTAGACTAGAACAGACACCTCTGACCTGAGGACTGAAAACACCATTACGACTACCATCCATAACAAAACCTAAAAACCTGATTAAACCCCGTCATTATAATGCAAAACTACCTTTATACCGCCACTGTCCAAAGAAAAACAAGTATCTACCAAATGGCTACTTCACAGGAGAGGCCAAACACCTACCTTACCTTTAATGAAAGGCAATGGGACCAATGGGCCAATGGGAGATTTCTGTTGGTCAGCATCTGCTGTGTTCAAATGATGAATAAAAATGAAAATGGACAAAAATGGAGATGCATGTTTTTCATTGGACAGTGGGGATATAAAAAAACAAGATATAATTACCAGAACCATCAAACTCACTACAAATTTCACATTCTTTACATTACCTAAAGCATCATAGGCTCTGCTGTTTGAGACAGTTCACATTAAATATCACGAGGGTCTGTATAGTACTGTTCAACTACAACTGCTAAAGTTGTAACCCTTCGTCATGAAGGAAATGCCGAACGAGAACGAGCCTACAAACATTTGGACACAGAGGGCCAGAATGCTAAACCCATTCATCCCCACATCATGAGCCACCAGTGCATCACACCCCACTGTTTAAAAACCACAGAATTAAACAGCTGAGAGTCCCTGTAGGAAGTAAAACATCATTTTTCATTATGAGTCTATCTAAGAGTATTACACGTTTCTCCATATGATCTTTCAAATGCAGAGCATTTTTGTGTAGGAGGCACAACAAGACTTTGACTCCATACAGATGGATCTTCATTTAGTTCATCTACAGATCTCCTGGTAGTTACATGTATAGTTACTGGTCTCACAGTTATTTCCGAAACAACTCACCTCACACCAGCTCCTCTAAAAAGTCACATCTGAGATAATGCCAAATAACAGGTAAATCCCAAACAGCGATTAGTTGTAGCTGTCTGGAGATGGCAAGCTCTTGTAAATGCTCAGTTTTGGGATGCAAATTGGAAAATCGCTTGAAAAATTTTGGATGCATTACAAAATAGCTCCGATTTCTTTCTGGGGTTGAAGAGACACTCAGTGCAATAGTACAAGCGTTTTACTGCAGACTCATTTGAAAACTGGGCTTAATACAGCTCTGCATTTGCCAGCTGACGCTGAAAGGAACAGCTTTCCCAACACTTAGGTGCTAAAGGGAGTCTGTGTGAGAAGAAGGTAAGTCTTCGATTACATGGCTAAGATTCCATTGTAACTAACCTGAAGTAACAGTTGTTACATGTTTACTTAACATTAGTTAACCATTGTTAATGTCTTACTTAACGTTAACTAATATATTAAGTCATGTTTGTTAGTCGACACAGTGTTACTGATTTAATTATCATTTAATTTCATATGCTGCTCAATAATGTTTTTTGCTTAGAGAATGTGCAGGATAACATGAGCTAATTTGGTCTTATGTAGCTTCTTAAACTTACATTAACATTCACAACCTGCCATCAAGTACTTCAAGTCAGTTACAGATTTATTTTATATCATTATATGGTTTACCACACCAACATTTCTTAAACTGCCAATGTATAGTTAAAGCCTTTTAGCTAGGCCTGGTTAACCGGTCAGATAAAAGCTGGCTAGCTAACGTTAGCTAACAGCCAAGTCTTAGTCAACAGCAGAAACCATACCACAATTAAAAACTGGTTAATATAACACTTGAATAATCTAGTATTAAAAAACATACACATCAGTTTGAAAGCAATGCATGTACGTAGCTGCTGCTCTAAGTAAATATGAACCATGTTATTTAATTTAACCAGAGAATTTGATTAGCCTAGATTCCGCTGTTGACCGAGACCCCTAATGGCCTTTCTTGGATTGATATGATCAGATTTCCAGCCTAACTAGTCATACTGACTAAAAGTACAGATATGTTTAACATACGGTTGTCAATAAATCCACTGGGCTCTACGCCCCGACTGCAGAATTGTAAAAGTACATTCAATTACCTATAATAAAACAATATCAACAACACATGTATAATAAAATATGTAAGGACAGTAAAATGACAAACACAAACACAAGTGCTTGAATGTGAGAGCACTGGCAAGGACACCTAGTTAAGGGCGAAGCTAAGAAGGTGCCCTGGCACAGGCTGTTGTCCACTGAACGACACAAGGCCTCATGTAGGAGACGGCAAGTCTTGAAAACTATCCGACATTGTATCAGTTAGTATTAGCTCATTAGGCAGCCTCCTTTACTCATCCATTCCCTTGGCCATTATTGAATAATAAAACATGTTGTCAGATTGTAACCTCCAGTGGAATTATCTAAAAAGCAAGCTTACAGCTGTATGCTAATTGTGTCTCTTTTTTTTATCCTTTTCTTGTGGAGCTTTTCTTCCCTGTGGTTAACAAGATATCCGTTCAGTAATTCTTACAGATGCTCAAATATCAAAAGCAGTCGGAATCTGCATCCCTTGTGAGAATATATATGTAATAAGAGCTCTCTAAGTCTAATCCAAAATCTAACCCTGACTCTTACCTTATTAATCAGAAAGACTTTCTTTCAGGCTTTAAAACTGAAGAGCTTCTCTGAAAAAAGTACAAGGTCAGAACCATTAAATTGGTCCTGTGGTTAGCACTGTTTCCTCTGGTTCCCCACAGAGTCAGACCATTTTTAACCTGGACACACACATACACACACACACACACACGCACACAGACACACACACACACACACACACTCACACACACACACACACAGGTAGATCCTCAGCTGGGAATCCGCACTGCGAAGCATCACTTGGGGCCGTCAGTGTACCAAGTGTAGGCTCATACTGTGAGTGCATGTGTGTGTGTGTGTGTGTGTGTGTGTGCACCCCCTGCTAAGGAAAACATATGGCTTACATAATATGTTAAGTGAGAGTGCACTTAAAATCATATTACTGGGGTAAAACAGGAATCTCTCTCTTCCTGTCTCTCTCTCTTTCCCTTGTTTACAGCTGTCACTGATGTGACATGACATGATTTATAGTGCAAATGCACAAATGAGTGCAGATCAAACATGTCGGAGCGTTCTCCACTGAAACACACAGAAACACTCATCGCCATGCTGTATAAACTACAATCAGACTAATAAAATAATATGGCATATTCCTTTGGATAGTGACAAAATGCTGATTCTTAACAAGTGGTCATTATTCTGGTTTATTAGCCATGCTAGTATTTTGCATTCCTTCTATAAGAAGAGAGAGAGAAGGAGAGTTTTTGTTTTAAATAGAGTAAGCAGGTTTATATAAACAGAAAATATAAACGTTTGAGCTTTTCGTGCTCAATAACATCACAGAATTTATTACAGATCATAAACTAACAAGTCATCAGCCTAGTCTGATGCAGAGACCTAAAGCAGCTCCTCACATAAAATGGCAATGGCCATGTGTGAGATGTTGGTGTTGTCAAATATATAGCCTGTTTTTATCCGTCCACATTCAAATACTGAACAAACTTTTAATAAAAAAAGGTTTTAATAAGTCTCAGTGACCTAAAGCTCCATTTTCATTTGCACAGCAAGGCTAACATCCAAGATAGTCGGTCTGCATTAGCACACAAGCAGGCCTGAATAAATGTAGCAGAGTGAAGTTTCAAACACAGCTCCTCACCTCAGCCAGTGCTTCTTATTGCGTTTGCTAAACTGACGTTATTTATTTTATATTATGGTTTGTCTTGTCTGAAATTGTGTGCTTGTATTTTGGCCCCTGCCTTTATATACTTTGAGTACTGGACTGCCCTAAATAAAGTCACTCTGCACTTGTAGCCTCCCCCCAAGTTACAGATGTAATTAGTTACGTAATCTTTCCTCATTTGCTATATATGTGATCCTCCTGAACGATGGCTGAGAGCGAAGACTTTAACAGCTACACTCAGCTACACTCAGTTTGTTAGCAGATGCAACAGAAGCAAACAAGGACATATAAGCTAGCCGAGGATTTCTAGACCTGACAGGCTCTGGTGAAAGTTATTGTGTAGGTTTAGTATAGATATAGAGTTGAGTATAGATTCAGAGAGGAAGGTGCTGAATTGATGTAGAAGAGTAGATCTCTTCATACACCATGAAGCATCTGGATTAGACCGATCTGACAGAACACAGTATTAGAGAGCACTGGTGAGGGGTCAGGCCAGGTTTGCTGTGTGACAGTGGAAATAAATAAATAACTCGGGCACATACAACGAGATTGGCTGCAGGGCAGACTTTAATGCTTCCTGAGTAGCTGCGCTTTCCCTGAACAGTCCCTATGACTTCTGCTACACGAGGACTGAGCATAAATACTGATAAGAGTCCTATTGATAATCTTTCTTAATCCTATTATCTTTTTGTTTTTGCCATTAAATTAAATACAGTATTTACCATGTCCTAAATCAACGTTCTGAGTGCAGACCTACTAGACGTCATTATTCGAGGTTTATAATCAGGATGCTTTTGTGACCTGTATAACTGATGATTAATAGAGATTTCAGAAGCTTTCACAGTCACGACTCACCGCATGTGATTGCCTGTGATTTGTCAGCTCTGTAAACGGAAAAGTGGCCAATCGGCTTTTACCACAGTCAAATTAATGTCTGAGTTGTCAAGAGTGCTCACTTGCAGAGCGGAGCTGTTGATTTTAAAGCAGAGAGGTATTTGAGGAATGGAATACATTAACGACAGAAACAGAGGTCAAAATGATAATCTCACATAATTACAGTACCCTACAGATAAATGAGAGGAGGCAGGAAACAGAGAAAAAGTGGGAAAAGTGAATGTTAGTGCTGATACACGTAAGAGGCTGAGGTGTTACGGTTTGCATATAATCACTGCAAGACAATACACTCTGTGAACCAAACACAGGATTCTAGTGCGAGGTATATTACATATGCCAGTACACTGGGTTCCTAAGATGCTCTCTGTGCTTCATTCTTGTGTTTGACTTTTGCTTTACTCTTTCAGGCCCTCGAGTGTCCCTGCCTACCTGTGTACTGACCTCTAGACCTGCATCTACAAAATAACACTGAGAATATATAAAGTAAAACATGCAAGATTATTCTTCTTAAAAAACACCCATCCTAAAATCTAATTCTTATTTTCTAAAAGGGCTTTTTACCAATATCAAAGCACCAGATTTTCTGCATTGCACCTCAAAAAATAGGGTTTTGACAAGTGCAAAACCGTCCAAATTCAAATACTGAGCACAGTTTTAATAAGTCTCAGTGACCTAAAGCTCACATTCAAGCTAGTCGGTCTGCATTAACACACAATCAGGCCTAATTAAATGTAGCAGGGCAGTTTAGGCAAACAGTTTCTAAACACAACTCTTCACTTCAGCCAGTGCTTCTTTTTGCGTTTACTAAACTGAAACAGAATCAGCTGAAAAGCAGACAGTGATGTGCTGTTTATTTACTGACTGCACTTTAAATAAGCTATTATATCACCATGCTGAGTTTCTGCTGTGGATGCACTTTGCATTCTCTCTCATACTCAAATCTGACACGTGTGCTGTCCACTAAATGACATTAAAGCTGAATGTTTCCAGGTTTCTTCTTTTTTTGGGGTTGTGTGCAATGCTGTCTTTCAATAACATGATGAGATGAAACAGCTAAATGTCTAATAGACATGATTAGCTGTTGCAGCAATACCTGTTTGTTACACACTGTGATACTGCGTTTAAGTTCTAGTGGTGTTTTTAGTAGGGCATGCCAGAGAAACAGCCATGTACAAGGAACTAGAGCATGTTGTACAGACACAGTAGAGTTTTGGACCTGGATGTGTTAAGAAGCGGATTGGCGTAGGAAGAATTTAGGCCATTTAGAGCCACAGTGATGCCGAACAATCAAAGAGGCGAATGGGAATCGGTTTACGGGTTCTGGGTTTGTGATATTGTCCTGCTTTTACCACCACCAAGCTGAACTAAAGTGCTGAGTGAGTGTGGCGGAGTGTATTTTGCAGGTTGCAAATCCCAAAATTAAAAACCAAACACTTCCCCAATGAGATAATATTCAAATACCTGAATGTTTATGTTTAGCCTTCGTTATTAATAATGTAGCGGCCAGTTCTGAAAATTGGACATGCTTATTTGGGTTAATTTCCCTCAGCTTTATTTTCTGGGTTTATTTCTAGAATACTGTTCTGCTATAGTGAGGACAACAACAGCCAGGTAAACCAGTGCAAGTCTTTTAGCGACGACTGAGCTACAAGATGTATCGAGGCTTAGAGCAAAGTGGTTGCAAAATACAACTTTTGTTTTTTAGGTTGTTGCTATAAAAGCATTGTAAATGTATGAAGTTATGCTATTAATATGCTAATTTAGTATGTTCTGCTGACCGGCTGCAGGTTTTGTTTGTGTTCTCAAGGCCACCAGGGCTGCAGCCACCATCCCTAAACATTAACAGTGGTCATCTGGTCATATCTAAGCCATCATGTTTATAAAAGCAAATATTGCCCGATGCAGATACTGGTATATTGGTTCCCGTATCATCTGCATATAAATCTAATTGTCCTCATGTGCTCCAAAATTGCAGACTAGAGAGAACAGCTGAGAGTGAGAAGAAGGGAAAGAAGGGACAGTGTAAAAATAGAACAGCCACAAGTTAGCAGAGGCAGACAGTAGCCTGTAGTGAAAATGCTGACAATATTTCTTCCCAGGTGGAGAAGCTGAAGATGATTCTGTTAGCTTCACTAATAGCAGCTCTATAAGCGTAGGTTTTGGAAATATTTGCTACCCAGCTACTACACGGGGTGGGTGGCTGTATCAGGATTCTCTGATGAATCAAATTTAGACCTAACACAACATGCCAGATATCTCTGTTAGGAGTTGTAGAGGTTCCTAATGGTGTCCTGTGATAACCATTCCATGCATCTTAAATATTCCCACATAGTTCCTGTAGATTTTGTGGTAGGGGGTGTAAGTGGAAGTGGAGTGACACCAGGCCTTCTGGACATGTGACGCATGACAACAAACCTTGGTACTGACCACGGTGCCTCCACACACGGATTTGTTGATCATCTCTACCGTAACAGAAGTGTGACTTATTGCTGAAGATGACCCGCTGCCATTCCGAGACACTCCATGACAGTCTGGCCCAACACCATTGCAGTTTTGGGCAACATGGTGTTAAGGTAAGTCGTCAAAACATGAAGTCCTGCATTGTGCAACAGTCTGCTGATGGTCTGCCAATGGTGCTGGCACTAACAGGATGACTCATGAAGGGCATTGCTCCTGCTGAATGTCTGCAGTCGTGTCTGTTGGGTCACTCATGTTGGACAATTCATCAGTTCTCCCTCTCTGTGGTTTGTGTAGGTCTCCCAGATACTTTATGTCTTTGGTGCGTGCCTTCTTCTATCCACTGCCGCCAATAGCAGGTTATTGTAGTAACAACCATCCAGACTTTCCAAGGGAACAAACAGTCAGCAGGCATGGTTGACATTCATCTTTAGTCGAGGTTTAAAAAAATGGCTGCTAATGCTACAGATTCAGAACATAACTTTGGCACCATTCAAGGTGGAAACAAGCTGGTCAATAAGAGACTTAATTTCAGCTTTCACAACTGTAACAGAAGTCTGGACAACTTTAAATTAGAGTTGCTAGTTTGTTTCGAACATTTTACTCTGGATAGATTCTCAAACCCTAGACAATGTCCACCGTGGACAATGTCCACCTTTATTAGCATCACAACCACAACAGTAACCTGTAAGTAGCAGTCATGCTGTGTGGTTTTATCCACCATCTAATGGTTAAAGCAAATCATTTTAAAATGAAAGTTTATAGTGAGTAACAGTTTTAATTTACTTTTTGTTGATGTTGAGATCGAAACTACTAGTAAGCCTCAAGTAACTAACATTAGCATAGCTAAGTTAATATTTACAACCTAGTTTATTTACCCGGAGCCTTACTCTTAGCAAAGCTCGTCAAATTAACATATTAAAAGCTTACCTAAAAAGAAAAAACAGCTCATTGTTCTAAACAAAACAGGGCTGTAAATGGGCATAAAACTGCAACAGGGCACACCAGGGCACCATGCCGTACCTCATCATCCCATAACAGGGCCTCCAAATTAGTTGTATAGTAGTTGCCACAAACCAGCACCGAAAACATTTAGAGGTTTTGCTTTCTTTTGAGATACTGCAGGGTTAAAAGTGAGGAAGCACCCAGTGAAAACAGACTTTGATCGTGTTTTAAAGAGAAAAGGTTAAATGCTGGTTGAATACACACATATGTGCTATTACCAGGCTTGTGGATTGCCCACGTTCTTGCTTGTGTTCCTGAGGGCACTAAATCCAGTCAATTTATGTATTTCCTTCCTCACTAAACGCTTAGCCTAGGCCAACGTTTTTAAAATAATGGGATGATGGTTTGAGGTCAAAGTTTTGCTGAGCCAGAGACATGTCCAAAGGAATTCAGAGGCAACAAGATTACATAAAGCAAAGAGCACAGCAGTAATTAACACCCCTGGGCTACAGTAATTAATGTCAGGTCACACTAATTAAACACTCCCATCCTCTCACACACAGTGTGTGCCTCACTGTCCATCTGAAGAACAGGTGAACACACATGGAGACAGACATGCGCAATACAGGCTGACTCACAAAGAGAGTCCCGCACATATATACTCGTATGTCAGCTTGGCAACATTTGGAATCAGCCCGGGTTGGGAAAGATGATCTCAGAAATAACTCCTCAGAGTGCGATGCCTACAGGCCACAGTGATGCACCACATGGATAAGCCATTCCAGCTGCATTACAGAAGCCTGCATGATTAGCTGCAGGTATGATTCTCATGGTAAATCAGAGGTGAGCTCTCAGAAAAAATGCCACTTCTTATAGTAGCGAAGCTGTTACATGGGTGGTTACCTTAATACGAGTATAGCTTTAGTACCTAACTGTAGAACATAATTACACCAAGTTCCACAGTTATACACCTGTCTTCACGTCTAACTCAAAATGCATTATACAAATTACCAATAGCCAAAGAGGCGATTCGTTGAGTAGAAACATTTCAGACAGTGACTTCAAAGAGTAATTGAGTTTCAATCATCACAACAGTCTTGGAAATGTTTTCCTAACAACTTCCTAAAATCTTCTACATTTAAATCCCTTAAGCTTCTCATTTCAGAACAGCATATCTCATGTAAAATACCTTAAGAGGTAGTTAATGTCTAAAACCTCCATTCTCGGGTGCAAAAAATGGCCGGACTTCCAGTGCTATCAATTCCATGATTTTTCTTGCTATGGTTTTGGTCTTTTTAAAGACAGAGGCTGCTGGCTTGTGGCTTTGTGTTGGCCTCTTTGTCTTGGCTACCTTATTCAAACCGCACACTTTCTGCAAAGTGTTTAAAGTTCTCCTATAAAATGTGTTGTTTCGTATGTTCAGAGATGTTCCCCCATGGCTTACTTTGGCCAAGCTTGTCTTTCTCACTCACTGTGAGGAAGTATGCTGATGACATGTTGTGGCCTATTTGAATGTGACTGTCTGCACTGCTGTTGCCCAACATGAACCACTGTGCAGCAGTCACCAGCTGATCGATCATAATAATGCTTCCTATGTGTGAGAGGTGACTGTGAGTCACTGTAGCATGGAGTCCGCCTGCAGCCCCCACATGAGCGGATGAAGAAGAAGAACGCCTGCTTTTGGTAAGAAAGCACATTCGAAAGCAAAGAAAACAAGTGACCAAAATAGCAGCAGAAGTGAACACTGGTGCTGCTTTCCATCCCTGGAGACGCTCTTGGCAAGTACAGGGTCAAAGTCTGATGCAACTCGCGACATATCGAATGAACCTTCTTTGTGAGTTAAGTGAATACAGGAAAGACAGTCAGTTAAAGTTGGGTCAGTGAAACGAGAGGGGGAATAAGACAGGAAAACACAGAGGCATTAAGGAAAATAGAGGGTGGGGGGTGAGCTGAAGCATGGGGAGCAGATTGTTGACATGCTGGATGTGCCTGCTGGGTCGCCTGGGTCGTCAGTAGCAGTTAAAAGCACCACGGGTCAATAATTAGCACCTTCAGTATTAGCATGACCTTCTGCTGATGAGCTAGACACCACATGATAAACGGGGGAGGAAGAGTGATACAGACAGAGAGAGTGGGACAGAGGGGGGTACAAAGTGAGGGAGAGAATGAGAGAGAGGTGGGAGAGAGAATGGAGCAGAGATCAGGCTACAGTGATAAGGAGAAGGACAGAGAGAGAGGTAGAGAGTGGAGAGACATAGAGGGTGAGAGAGAGGGAGAAACAGAGAGAGAAAGAAAGTGAGCACAGAGGAAGCAGGGAAAAATGAAGATGGAAGGGTGGCTGGAGGTAAAAAGAGGGAGGCATGTCAAAAGGAGACAAGGCTAAAGTAGAAGAATGCTGGGATAGAGAGAGAGAAACAGAGAGAGAGAGGGAAAAGAGAGATAGTCCTCCTCCCAGCATGCTTGACTCTAAAAGAGAAGCCGTGGGACACACACTGATTCTCCATCTGTTATCAGTGATGGTGCGGGAGAGAGAGAAAGATGGGGACGAGAGACTCGGATGGGTGCGGGGGGGTGTAGATACAGATACTGATCTAGTGAACAGACAGAGAAAGGCTGTGGGAAACAGCATAAGAGATAGTGAGATCAAAAAAAACATTCATGATGATGATGGAAATTCATTTTGCACCAAAAAAAACAAAAAGAAATCTATGAACTTTAACTCATCAGGATGCTGCAGTTTCATCCACATCACCCACCCCTTTACTGTGGAGGTAAAGATCACTACAGGGGAAGAGGAAATGAGAAAAGTAATGGATCACTTCACTGCTCTGAAAAAAGAGAGAGCAGGTGCAGAGGGATTAAAAACAGGTGAGAGAGATGAGGACAGAAAAAGATTTAAAGAGCAAAGTGATGTCGAGAACTGCACGCCATATGCAAGGCAAAGAAAGCCTTTTAATGGTGGAAGAGTGGTCCAAAAATAACCCCCACACTGGAAGCCAGTATTAGGATCGCCACAGAGGTCCATAAGGATAGCTTTATACTGTGTGAGTGTACACCGTGTCACAGAACATGGAATGAGGAACGAATGCACGTCTATAGAACGGGGAAAGACCTCTGGCTTGAGCTGGTTAAAGCTGGACCTCTGCTTCCAAAAGAACATCGGAACCTCTTTGCTCAAGACCTGAAAGTGCCATACAGCTTTGTGTCTCATATTAAGCAGCAGGGTGGGACAAAATGCTCTAAAAACTCGTGCTAGCTGAATCCTGAACACTCTTTCCTGAATGTATCCTGTAGCGTATCCGTTACAACGATAATCCAGCCAATGAAGCTTGAATATTCTCACACGGTTTCTGCAGATTGTGTGGTAGGGCTGAAGGTGGAGTGATACCAGGCCTTCTGGTCTTGTGACGCATGATAACAAGCTGTTTATCTTGGAGCTGACCACGGTGCCTCCACACACATGTTTGTTGGTCGTCTCCACAAAGACAAAACTGGGTCTCATTAATGAAGATGACTGGCTGCCATTCTGAGTCACTCCATGACAGTCTGGCACGACACCATTGCAGTCTTAGGCGATGGTGATGTGGTGTTAAGGTAAGTCGTCAAAACATGTAGCCCTGTGTTGTGCAGCTGTCTGCCAATGGTGCTGGCACAAACAGGATGATGCATGAAGGGCATTTGAATGTCTGCAACTGTGTCCGTTGGGTTACTCTTCAGTTCTCCCTCTCTGTGGTTCGTGCAGGTCTCCCAGATACTTCACGCCTTTGGTGTGTGCCTTCTTCTATCCACTGCCGCAGCAGCGTGTTATTGTAAGTATCCGCATGTAGTCCTGCATTGTGCAGCCGTCTAACAATGGTGCTGGCACAGGATGACTAATGAAGGACGTCACTGCTCACTGAATGTCCTAATTGTGGCCGTTGGGTTAGTCAGGTTCAGTGATTAGGCCCAACATCACATGCACGGCAAGTGTAAACCTTGATTCATGCGCATGTCTCTTAATGCCAAATCTACCCACCAAGCTTTATTCCTTTATCCAGTTGATACGTTTTGGGTGCAACTATCAGTTTGAAGATGTTTATGAAAAGTAACATATTCTAAATACATTGGCAAGGTACATGGGAGAAGCATTTTTTAAATTATTTAATCTGCACTGTTCTTTATTGTTACTGGTTTGCAGTTTTCTTTACGTTATTATTCTGTTCAGTAAAACATTTCATGAAAAAAATCACTTGACATTTAGATCATATCGTTGCCTGCTTTTGTCCGCTGGTGCTCCCACAATGCCCCTGAGCAGGGGTCCAACACAACACTATTGCAAACATGTCCACCACTGAGGAGAAGTAAGGCTGATATTATTAACTGGCTCATCACTTTGATGTATCAATCTACTCAGGCTTTAGTAGGAACGGTTAATTTAGGTCCTGTTTAGAATTCATCCAATGAGCACGTTTTATAACTTAACTTTTAAACATGTCGCATGAATTGATATCCTCAATTAACACCCCATTTTTTGAACTCAACATTAATGAATGTGCATGTCTGTATAAGAAGCCACCTATATAATGGTGTACGTTTTAGGGCATCTTCAGCTTCAGATCTCAGGAAAAACACTTTCATGTCATTGTGTGTGGAAGTTCTTACTCGATTAATTACAGTTAAGTGTAATACACTACAACCATGGCTTTTGATGAACTGCAGTATTATGATATTTTATTAGACAAGGATTAAGCTTATGGTCTATCACTCTGCTTCCATGTCCACTTTAGAGTTAGATTCCCTTTCAAAATCACTGAAAGAAAATTTCTTATTATTTGTTATCATTAACGGTAGTAGTGTCTATAGAAGCGTGTTCATATGTTGATGTTTCTGGACAAATGACCAAATAATGAAAGCATCAGCAGATTTACGGAGATCATTAACAATAATAGCATCTTTTACCAACACTGGCCTATATCTTTACAGAATTCCTAGCATTCCTTTTATAACATAAAATAGTCCACTAAAATTTTAAATATTCAATGATACCAATAAATTTGGCAAATTTGCTTAGGCCCTAACTAACTTCTACAAAACGTGTTGAGTGTGGCTCACTGTTTGCCATCAGCAACTGCAGACTGAATACATATCAGAGGCCAAAGCAGCTTATAAACGTGCTGTCATTTTCCTAAGGATTTTACAATATCCAGCCAGGACTTTAATACATTGTAACTCTAGTTGTAGTAAACAGCTTAAATAGACATGATTTAATGATATGAGTTACAAATATAGGTACTGCACAGAAAAGTAAAAGTGCTCGAATAGTGTAAGGCCCTCTTTACACCAGAACAAAAAGAAATACTTGGTGGGTGATTTTGTCTAAACAGTCTGTATTTTGGAGAAGAAGATGCAGGCAGAGAAACAAATTGATTCGTTGAGAAGCAGGTGATGAATGATTGTTTCTTTAAGACACTGTCACTGAACCCACACAACACACACAACGTATACAGCATTCTACAGAACAAGCCATTATTACGTTTCTGTTTGTCAGTGGGGAATTGGAGGCCCGGTTTCCGCTTGTTACTTCCCTCATTAAAAAGGAGCGTTTCTTGGTGAGGGAAGTTTGGAGATTGCCGTTTTTCATAGGTGTAAACAAACTAGGATGCTCCTAGATAAATTAAACAAGTGTTACATACAGTTGCTATAAACATCGTTCCCCAGCCTTTCAGCTTTATTTTATGAACCTCTGCATTCTCATAGTGAGTGTGTTGCTTATCATATAAGCTTTTGTGCTCTTGATGATGATGTTTTGGTCACCGCTATGATTGCACACACTCATCATCAAAAACATTGCACCCCGAAGGAGGGTGAGCTACACATACAGAAGTAGTGTCTCTCAGTATGGCATAGGGTCACCATGTTTGCTAACCCAACATGCCAGACATCTTGGCATGGAGATGCAGAGGTTCCTAATGGTGGCTGTGATAATCCATCCCATGCATCTTGAATATTCTCACACAGCTCCTGCAGATTTGTGGTAGGGGTGGAGGTGGAGGTGGAGTGACACCAGGCCTTCTGGACCCGCTGCCATGAGTCACTTCATGTTGCTTGGCATGACAGCGGTCTGTGTGCATGTAGTCCTGTGTTCTGCAGCCGTCTGCCAATGGTGTTGGAACTAACAGGTTTGCTGATGTCTGCAATCTGCCCTGTTGGATCAGTCAGGTACAGCGATAAGGCCCATGCTTGCTTACATCACATGCGCAGCTGAGCGTGAAACCTAGATCATTCGCATGTCTTACAGTGTCAAACCTACAGACCAAGTTTCATTCCTGTTGGTTTGATGCCCTCAGGATGCAGCTGTTTGTGTAAAGAATTTTTTTTAAATGATGAACGTAACTCAGTTTAGATGACTTGATCTAGCTGCACTATTATATATGCTGACATTCGGTCATATATGGGGTTCCGTTTAATTGTGTCACTTTTATTAATTATGTTGTTCAGTATCACTTTCAGTCAAAATAACTGAGGGCAGCTTCACTAAATACACAAATAGGGATTCAATAACACAAAAATACACACATTCTCCTACCCAGTAATTACCAGTCTTAGAGGAACTATCCATGGTGCTAAAAATACAGTCCTCGGATCCATAATGCATGACAGATGATCACAGGGCTTAACCAAATCTATACATAAATGGAAGAATTTGTCTTGACTGTGATCCCTGTACTACCGACCAAGCTATGGCCAATCACTGCAGCGTTTTACACCTACATAAATATCTAATATGTGTTACTTCAATGACTAAAGGCCCCGTACACAGGGAAGGAGGGAGGAGAAAGCAGGCATTTGTAATAAGCACAAGAAGGTTGTGAAATACACTACATATTTCCTACCTTTCCTAATTCTAGTAAGTTAAACACACAAGTCTTAGAGGAACTATCCATGGTGCTAAAAATACAGTCCTCGGATCCATAATGTATGACAGATGATCACAGGGCTTAACCAAATCTATACATAAATGGAAGAATTTGTCTTGACTGTGATCCCTGTACTACCGACCAAGCTATGGCCAATCACTGCAGCGTTTTACACCTACATAAATATCTAATATGTGTTACTTACTAATGACTAACAGGCCCCGTGGGAGTACAGGGAAGGAGAGGAGGAGAAAGCAGGCATTTGTAATAAGCAAGACGCAGAGAGGAGGTGTGAATGAATACTAATCATATTTTCCTTTGCTGCTTTCCTAATTCTAAATGGCTAAGTGATAAACACCACAAGGCTGGGTAAACCAGCAAATGTCAAAGCAACTGTAAAACCCAATATTGATAAATTACAATATTCAAAAAATAAATGGTAGTCAATATTTTATTTATACTACAACTCTTTAAATATACACAGTTCACGTGAATGACCTATATATCATTTAAAACCCACAAAATGTTGCAAAAGGTTGACACATTGCATGGACATGAGATGTTAAATAGTGATTGTATTCACCGAATTCGATAGCATTTTTTCAAACAAGACATTACTGGTGCGCCTCCTATCAGGTTTTTATCAAATCTCAGAAACACGAAATACTGTCCTGTGTGTCATGTTTTTTTAAAATGACCTATTGTGATATTTCTGCCTGAAGTAATGGGATTTTTTTTGTGCAGCCTAAACTATTAGGCAGCAGAGAGCAAAAGATGGAGAGCGAAGCGACGCAAGAACTGGAGAGGCTCTTGAAAAGAGACTGTGGGGCTGAGCTGCAGCTGGTTGCAATAAGAAAGCAAACATAATTATATAAGGCGGGTGGAGAACGCTGCTTACTGTGGCAGAGAGGAAGCAACACGCTGGGACTGATTCTCTCTAGTTGCTGCTTTCATTACAGCTTGTTTCACCCAAGGACATGGACAAACATCTGCAAAGAGCTTAACCTTTTCAGAGTGTAATACCAGACCTCATTTTGCCTGCCTCCAAAGTTGAAAAGAGAAAGGCCTCTGGCAGAGGGAGGAAATGAAAAACAGATTTTTTGTTTATCAAGATAATATATACGAAGCTTTTTATTCACTTAAGTTTAGGGGCAAAAAGCACTTTGGGCTGCTAATTTCTGTCCTAAACAGGTTTGCATGGAAACAGACATGTGCACTACACACATTTCACAAAAACCCAAACGTCATTCCGTTTATTGAAATGTCAGAATTTGTTGTAGCATATAAACATTGTTAGGAGTCCGTATCCTGGGTTTACCTTAAACTTTATTTTTCCCCCTAAGGGTCCACTTATAACATGTGTGGTTTTATGTGCTGCCCCCTTAAATTGAACAGGCTGATTCTGTTACTCTGTCTTTAGGACAGTGTTAATGTAAAGGAGGGTCTTTCTGAGTGGCTTCCCTGTCGTGAGCCTCATTCAAGAAGCATCACAAGATAAAACAATCGGTAAAACTTCAAAATAACTGGGCAGGGTTAAACTAGTTCAGAGACAGGAAATGTAACAACTACAGGGGTTGGACAATGAAACTGAAACACCTGGTTTTAGACCACAGTCATTTATTAGTATGGTGTAGGGCCTCCTTTTGCGGCCAATACAGCGTCAGTTGGTCTTGGGAATGACATATACTGCGTCCTGCACAGTGGTCAGAGGGATTTTAAGCCATTCTTCTTGCAGGATAGTGGCCAGGTCACTACGTGATGCTGGTGGAGGTTCATCCTTCTTGGTGGTATGCTGACATTACCCTGGGCACCGTGGCTCTTGATACATCACAAAGACTTGCTGTCTTGGTCACAGATGCGCCAGCAAGACGTGCACCAACAATGTGTCCTCTTTTGAACTCTGGTATGTCACCCATAATGCTGTGTGCATTGCAGTATTTTGAGCAGAACTGTGCTCTTACCTGCTAACTGAACCTTCACACTCTGCTCTTACTGGTGCAATGTGCAGTTAATGAAGATTGGCCACCAGGCTGGTCCAATTTAGCCATGAGACCTCCCACACTAAAATGACAGGTGTTTCAGTTTCATTGTCCAACCCCTGTATATATGGACTGTATGCAATGGTGTGTGTTAAGACTTACACAGCATTTTACACAGCTACCTGGTAAACTGACTAGGAAATGTTCAAAAGACTGGTCAGAAACTATGTTCAGAAACGCTGCTTCATGAAAAAGCATTGGACATCTGTGTGACACATTCATATTTTCTTGCACAAGCAAGACTGCCATATGAACTTTTTAACTGTAAGTTCTGTGCACTTTAACTTGGGGTGTAAACAATTTCACCAAATTGAGTTGCAAGTCATTTGCAAGCCTTTTGGGCTTAAATGTGCTAAAGGGCTGTTTGTCATTCGTGTAGTTTCTTGATTAGGTTTCTTATAAAGAACAGTGTTTTGCCACTTACCCTCAAAGTACTGAGTATCGGAAAAGTCACTAACTGTCACTGACTGTAAATAACATGAACAAACTGCTGTTCCGCCGCTTCAGGATATGTCTGATGCAACACACCTTCTCCTTCGTAGGTAGTAAGACACAGCATTGTTACATGGTATACACTGGAAATTGTAGCATACGTCATCTGTACTCTACATTTCGCAATGCATTAGGGGTAATGGATAATAAACTATATAGGGAAATGTACTTTTTTGTACTTTTTTTTAAATGTGTGATTTTAAACAACACTACAAAATGACTGATGCACTGTTTCTGTATTAGCAAATGATTCTAAACACACCAACAATTTGCCCTCAAACTCATCGGATTTGCACGACATGGGTCCCCTGAATACTTACCACATAAACACTGTTTTCATGCTTTTAGAGGCATAATGTGCTTTAAACTGTATTTATGTGTGTGTGAAAGAGTGTAGTATGTTCATGTGTGGCTGCTAAACAACTGAAATGCAGTGACTTCCGTTGCTGTTCTTGCTCTCGCCTCAGGGTACATCACAAAAAGTCCCCCATGTGGCGTTCATGTGCAGTCATCATGTACATGTGCAACACTTCCAACAAATCTTGAAGGAGGCACAGGCCTAAAGTAGCCCTAACTCCTAAGTAATAAGGAGTTTTGACTGATGCACAATGCAGGGTGCGGCCAGTCAGAACATTATACGTATTTGCATATATCAGTCTTAACAGCACAATAACATGAACCGTGTGTATATTTCTAATGGGTTGAAAAAGTGAGACTGGAAAAAGGTCATGTAAAGCCTGATCCTGTTTTGGGTACATAAACACTTGCTAACCCCATGCGCCAACCTCAGGGAACAAAATAACATGAAGAAGAATGAAGGAAAAGTGCCCTTTAAGAATCAGCCTTCCATGGAACACCACATATCCTACTCCCACGCATACACATAATGTATCAGTCTCCACCTTCAAACGCACAAAGCCTCACGACCCCATAGAGCAAACTCCCATTCTCATGTAATAGCACACCCACACGGAAAAAAGGCAGATATTCTCTCAGTGTTTTCAAAGTAATGCTCTCTGCCTTACACATGCGCACGCCACACTCACACGCTCTAACACACACTCACACACATACACACAAATGACTGCGGTTACCGTATGGAGCAGCCCACACACTCGCTATACATGGCAGCAAATTGTTCCCACTGAACTCTGCCTGAAGTTGAAGGTAGTAGCATCCAAATCCCCTCACACAACAACACCCTCTGATTTGAAGGGGGAAACTGGTGACCATAGCAATGATCAGTGAGGATCTATGACCACTAAAAAGTAATAACACACACAACCGCACACTCACCACACATATATACCACGATAATAAGATCACTGCACAAAAAAAGTTGTCATGTTGCATGTTTAAGGTGGTAGTAACTTCAGACCCCTGCAGACGGCGCTGTAAATACCTGCAGGGCGTGAGTGATGGGATTCGTAGATTGAGAAGAGGTGGTACAGTGCAGTGAATGTCTCGTTCTATGTGTGGAAAAGGGGCAAGCAGATGTTACTGATTGGCTAAAAGGAGTGACTGCCTTTGGGCATGCCAAAGACCATAGTGTGAAGGAAGTAGCTGAATCTGCAGGGGTATGGAAGCGTACAGTCATACAGGTCTAGCAGCAGTCTACAGGAAACTCTACTCAGAATTGTTTCAGGGAAAGCATCCATCAAATCCGGCCCAACTGACCAAGTATTTGATGTAAGAGTGTCTGAACACTGACATGGCCCACATCCAAAAACTTGTCCGGTCCATATCAAATGAAACTGCAGCTGTTTTAACAGCGGTATTAAGACTATAACACTATTAGGTACATTTCGTCTCAGGTGGCTACTGTTTTGTCCAGTGAGCTTATATAATATATAGTGTAGAATATTAATATAGAACATTATATACTATAATAACAATATAACATATAAATTCATTATTAATAAATATGTTCATTATTCAATCATGGGTATTGAAGATAGGGGTGGGTGAATTGTGAGCATTTTCACATGGCGGACTACTTTTTCAGACTTTTAATAGGAACAGGAAAAACAGAAATTATAAAGCCAAATTTGAATATAGTCATCCTCAAAAAATACTTGCACCGAGACGGAATCAACCAACAGGTGTAAAACTTGGTGGGTAAGCTTTACATCGTAAGACATGCGCAGGATTCATGTAAGCAAGGATGGGCCTTATTGCTGTACCTGACTGACCTATCAGCCACATTCAGCGAGCAGTGATGACCTCCATGAGTCATCCTTTAAGTGCCATTGGCAGATGGCTGCATGACGCAGGATTACATGCACTCAGACCGTTACGATGACTGCCCTTAACAACACTTCAACGGGGTGGTGTCGTGCCAGACTGTCATGGAGTGACTCGGAATAGCACCGGGTCATCCTCAGTGACGAGTTCCGGGTGGAGACAACCAACAAATTTAATGGACTACATATCTGTCTAAACTGATCATTTATTGTTCTAGGTAATCTTTATCTTCCCTCCCAGTAGCATTGCTATCCCACACTTCCATCTGGGTGCAACTATTCTTTTGACGATGGGCATGCAAGTAATAAGTTTACTGCTACACAGATGTTTATCGGTGTTTTACAAACTGCACTCCACCAAATTTAGTTAAAGAGAACCCACGGTTCTTTAGGTACTAACGAAATCTATGATATGGTGAAACAAGCCTATGGGATATAATTTAGCACGAGAACAATCAAATATAGCGTCTTTTTGCCCACCCCTAATTGAAAATGATGATTGTTGCAAGATGCTGATGCCTACATCCAGTTTGTGAAACAGCAAGGCCCCTAAAAATTCCATGACTGATGCTCTTCTGGTGAAAAGGCACCTAACTCCAAAGGTACTGCTGATCAGCAAATGAATAAGGGGGACTTACTGCCTCCGTAGGGTAGAGGTACTGTTGGTGCTGTCGGTACGCTCCAGCCTCCCCCTCTCCTTCTCCACAGGGGCCGAACCACATGAAAGGCCTCGGGTCAGCCTGGTGTGGGTCCTCCGAGCCGGGCCAGGTACGGTAGATGACGGTACGTTACCACTGCTGTTGTGGTGGACACTATTGGCGGAGTGGTTGGACATAGATGAGGGCTGGTTGGGCTTTGAATTCTGCTCATGGTTGTGGTTCTGTGCCAAGTTATCACCAGGCTTGCGGTCCAGACGGAGGTCCTGGTTCTCCTGGTTGACACGGTCAAGTTGCGTCTCGAGTTCCTCAATACGACGTCGCTGTGTCTCCAGAAGCTTGGCCTGGTTCTCAATGATGTTGTTGAGCTCCAAGAGGTACTCCACAGCCCGACTTGGGCTGTCTGGATTGGACTCCATGGCCCGAGTGTTTAGATGACCACTGTGAGCTTCACTCCTGTGCCCCCCCCCCACTTGACTGATTCAGTGGGGGGGAGATAAGAGGAGGAATGGAAGAGGTAAGAACAATATAAGGGGGTTGGTTCACGCTATTCGAGAAATCAAATCTGACTGGCTGGATGGGATGACACAAAAAGGTGTCCCACCAAAGTTAGAGTATGGCTTACTCTTGATGTTGGTCCATTAGGCCATAGTGAGAAGAAGAAAACTGGAAACTGTTTTTCAGCGTGATTGTAGTACAAGGACAGAGTCAACTATAGGCCACTGTTCTTCCCATCCTCTCAGGTGTCAGTCATTTTATGAAGGAAACCAGCAAGTGACCCAAGAAAAGAGGACAAACAGACCACCAGGTGTTGTTCGGCTCTTCCCCCAGAGATCCATTTAAGTCCCAAAATGTGAGGACACTGGCAGGAAAGCTCAAACAAGTTTCACTAAAGAAGTTGAGACTTGTAAAGACTCTTTTCGGGAGCTTAAACAAGCTCCCTTAGCCTTTAAGCCCTAGCCACCATTTTGAGGTCTGCTGCATTAAACCCAACTCCTACATGCTGAGGTAACAAACTCAACAAGCACGGAGGAGGAAGCGTCCAATATATGTCTTCACAGCAGCTTCACCTTCATGTTCCACCGTCTTCAGGAGAAAGAGACACACTCAGGAAGTTTGTCAGAAGCACCTCACTGTGATGTCCACAGTAGTGGAGCGCCACAGGTGAGTTAGCCCAGCTGGTGGTTTAGCATCCTCACACACTTTAATGCAGTTTAAAACAACGATAAAGACCGAATGCTACATTAATGAACGTTTAGCAGGCAGAGTGTTGGGGTGGCTTCTGTCAATGGAGTGAGGCAGGGAACAACAACAACAGCAAACCAGGAACAGACTCCACACTGTCGAGCAGCGCAGTCCTCTCCTTCACCCCATGGCTGAGGCTCGCGCGCATGGGAGCGCGCGCCTTCCCGTCTCTCGCGCTTCCCGCGGTTTTCAACCCTCCAGCAGAGGAAGCGGCGGCGGACTGGTTGTAGCAGTACCGGAGCTTTATCTCCTCCTGTATCTCAGATAAATCCCAAAAACCTGTGTAAAAAGTTGTTCCGGCTAACCGGACCTTAAAGTTCTGTCCTCGCGGTCCAGTCGTTCACCTACCTCACCGTCCGAGTCGCAGCTGTACTCCGCCCTCACTCCTGACTGGGAATCCCGCGTCTCTCCGAGACGGAGGGATAAAGAAAGCGAAGCCACCCACACACGTGTTGTCCGCCTAACGATGTCTTTCATCTTCCATCTGTCTTCCTTCTTCTGTCGTTTGTTAGGCTACATCACTCACACAGCCTGCCTGCACTGCCTCCGGGGCTCGAGACTGTGAGTCCGCTCTTCTCTCCCGACCATTTTAGTTCAGAGACCGGTACAGGTGAACGGAGACTAGGTGACCATGCGCGTGCCTCGATCGGCGGTGGAGAGGATGGAGCTGGCTGTAGAGAACTGTCCGTCTGTGATAGACAGTAATGGCTCCTGTCGAGCAGATCTGCAGAACTGAAAAGGGATGGATGGAGGAGTGCAGGAATGTTCTACTGCCTCCCACAACACCACTATGGAATACAGGAGAGTCTAGAGTTTCTCTCTCTCTCTCTCTCCCTCTCTCTCGCTCTTTTTTTAAATCCCCCTCTCTCTCTCCCTATCTCATTCTGTCTTTGTTGTTTTTATCACTTTCCCTTTCTTTCTCTCTTTGTCCGTCTTTCTTATTCTCACTCTTCTTCTGTCTTTTTTTCTCACTCTTTTTCTCTCCCCCTCTTTTCACTCATTTATCTCTCTCTCTGTATCTCTCTGTTTCTCTCTCTGTTTCTCTCTCTGTTTCTCTCTCTCTCTCTCTCTCTCTCTCTCTCTCTCTCTCTCTCTCTCTTCTGTCTCTCACTGTCCCTCTCTGTCTTTCTATTGATGGACAGACCAATATAATTGGTCCAAAATGGAAAAACGGGTTAAAAGTTGGTTTATCGGCAATAGCTGGATGTATGTTAGTAAGTTGGTTCGTATGACATCACAGAATTGCTGAACTATATAATTCTCTCATTACTGTTCATGAACACAGATCTATAAAGCCTATACAGGGATCAGCATGTCACCAACTACTGCCGTTAGCTCTAATTAGGGGTTAGATGTGTTTTTAACTCAACTATATATATATACATAAAAATAAGGATTCTATAAAACAGTGTTGTTAATATGTTTGTAAAAAATCCATCATTTTTTTTCTTAGAACTTATGGACAAGGCAAAGTAGAAACTTAGATAACAATGCTGTTCTAATTATTTGACAGCGTTTCTTTATATCATAATGTCTGCTTTGAGGATGACTATGATGTTGGTATGTATTGTACAGTGGTGGATGAAGTACACATACCCAACATAAAATATTGCAGTAACAGTAAAAGTTCCTCCTCTCAGGCATCCACAGGAGTAACAGTACTAAAGTATTTACCTTCAAATGAAATGTACTCAAGTATGGAGAATAACAGGAGCATGATTTATTACGGCTCTAATGTCCTATTATCATTTCTGGAACAGAACTCTTAATCAGCTCAGGTTAGGTGGAGAGACTCTGGTGTCTCACAGTCCACCAGTCTTTACTAGAAGCTCATTAATTAGTCTGATGTCTATTACAATGATCAAATGATTTCCATTAGCTACAACAAAGCTCTGTCCAACAGGTCAAAACAAAGTGATCCCTGTACCCTGATTGGTGGGCTCACTTCACCAACACACTACTTACACACTACTCACACATCACTAGCACATTACACTTACCGAGTTACTGTACACCAACACACTACTTACAGTACACTAACACATTACACTTACAGTTATCGCATACCAACACACTACTTACAGCACACTAACGCATTACACTTACTGAGTTACTGTACACCAACACACTACTTACAGCTCACTAACGCATTACACTTACTGAGTTACTGTACACCAACACACTACTTACAGCTCACTAACGCATTACACTTACTGAGTTACTGTACACCAACACACTACTTACAGCACACTAACGCATTACACTTACTGAGTTACCGTACACCAACACACTACTTACAGCACACTAACGCATTACACTTACTGAGTTACCGTACACCAACACACTACTTACAGTACACTAACGCATTATACTTACTGAGTTACCGTACACCAACACACTACTTACAGTACACTAACGCATTACACTTACTGAGTTATTGAACACCAACACACTACCTACAGGACACTAACGCATTACACTTACTGAGTTACTGTACACCAACACACTACTTACAGTACACTAACGCATTACACTTACTGAGTTACTGTACACCAACACACTACTTACAGTACACTAACGCATTACACTTACTGAGTTACTGTACACCAACACACTACTTACAGTACACTAACGCATTACACGTACTGAGTTACTGTACACCAACTCACTACTTACAGTACACTAACGCATTACACTTACTGAGTTACTGTACACCAACACACTACTTACAGTACACTAACGCACTACACTTACTGAGTTACTGTACACCAACACACTACTTACAGTACACTAACGCATTACACTTACTGAATTACTGTACACCAACACACTACTTACAGTACACTAACGCATTACACTTACTGAGTTACCGTACACCAACACACTACTTACAGTACACTAACGCATTACACTTACTGAGTTACCGTACACCAACACACTACTTACAGTACACTAACGCACTACACTTACTGAGTTACCGTACACCAACACACTACTTACAGTACACTAACGCATTACACTTACTGAATTACCGTACACCAACACACTACTTACAGTACACTAACACATTACACTTACTGAGTTACCGTACACCAACACACTACTTACAGCACACTAACACATTACACTTACTGAGTTACCGTACACCAACACACTACTTACAGTACACTAACACATTACACTTACTGAGCTACTGCACACCAACACACTACTTACAGTACACTAACACATTACACTTACTGAGTTACTGTACACCACTGGTGTTGTAATAATGATACATCGTTAAGGAGCTGTTTCTCAGAGGAAAACTGAATCCATCATTAGCTAAGAATGCAGGATCACTGAGGGGATGCCCATTTGTAGCTGCTTTCCTGTACCTGTTCCACCAAACCCTCTGTTTTACAAAGTTTTGTACTTTAATGCTGTTATTACTTCCTTTCAGTATTTTAAATCTCGAGGTGAAGTGGACTCTGTCAGATATGAATCATTCTAGGTCTACTGAACACTCCTTCCTATGAGGGTTATGCATATTTTCCTGAAATACTTTGCTTCCATCTGCTGTTCAGAGAAGAAAGTGCCCTTTTGAAGGTACTACTGTGTATGAACTTTGTCGTATTGGTCAGATCACAGCCGTGGCTGCTGTTTTCTTTTCTGGCAGGGTGCATTCAGTGAGCTGAGCTTCGTAAGTGAAACACCCGAGACATAAAAGCTTTGGGCATGTAGTATGCTAGAAGAGATGAATGAAAGGCATGCTAGACACACCGACGCTCCTCTTTCTGTGCAGACATTTTTGCACTAAATATGCTTAATTTTAAAATGACCCAAACGAAGGGCCATTTTCACTTCCATTTTAAAGAGTCCTGCATAATTCAAATGTTTATCATTATAACTAAATTGTAACATAATTCAGAGTTAAATACGAAATATTTCAGCATTGGAGAGAAAAGTACTGAGTTGTTCAAAGCTGTGATATGTGCCAGACGCTGGAAGAGTTTACTCCCTCTAAAAGCCATTTCTTTAAACGGTTTTGAATACGCTACTTAATTCTATTATTTAAAAATAAATCTGAGCTATAAATCATATATTCACTATTCGCCCCAAAAGAACACCCCTCCTAGTTATTGAGTTTGGGTGTTTCAGCCACATCTGGGTAACAAATAACGGATATACACAATCAAGCATATGAAATTTCCATACTCAAACACTGGCAGCAGAATGGGCTGTACTGAAGAATGCATGATGCCTCCTTTGCCACAAGTCAGTTGCGCCCCAGTCAATGAAACGGAGATGTGTAAAAGCAACAACAGTTTAGCTACAAAGGCAGCCGACCACACAAACTCACAGAGCGGGGCCATGGAGCGCTGGAGCAGGTACCATGTAAAAATCTCAGTCACCTTGTATCACCCAGTACAGAGAACTAAACTATATCTGGAAGTAAACTATATCTGGAAGTGTGACAAATGAATCTGGGTTTAGCGGATGGCAGGAGAACCCATATAGCGACAACAGTAAGTTAATAACAGTCTGGGGCTCATTTGGGGTCCAACCTCCTAATTCCAGCGCAGCATAATGTTAATGCTACAACATACAAAGAGATATTAGACAATTATGTGCTTCCAACTTTATGGAAACACCCTAGGGAAGATTCCTGTTCCTGCATGACTGTGTCTCCGTGCACCAAGCCAGCTCCATAAAGATACGGTTTGACGAGTTGTGGAAGTCCCTCATACTTCACCGTCGGTAAACACCTTTGACGGTATCTCAGAGACGACATCAAGGCGCTGTTCATTTACAGTCGATACATGAATCTTTATTATTTTATATAATTTGGTACCTGCATTTGGGTTACAGTTGAACATAATAATCATAACAGAAATATAACAAGATAATATTTGTCATTTTCATAGCAATAATAAACTGTACACTCGCTTAGACATTCATAATTATATATATTTATATATATATTTACAATACATACATGGCCATACATGACTACAGAGACACTGTGAAGTTCAGATTTCACACTGCACATATAGTATATTGCAAAAAATGAGGAAAAAGGAACCGACTCACCCGGCACAGGATTTATAAGGGGTATAAATGCTCTCACTCTAACACATACGACACACACGTTAGACTGCTACTGAAACTTACCCCAGACCTGCTGGGAATGTAGAAAGTATCCTGTAATCTGAATGCTTTAAAACGGTGACATCATACAGGTCTGTAGTAGTACATGGTTGGCATCTGGCATCTGGCACTGTATTACTGAGTACAAAATATTTAAAACGACCTCTTAGATAGTTAAACCCTTACACAGTATGTGGAGCCACACGCGACTTACAAATACATTACACAGCCATCACTGAATAAGCAGTTTGGTCAATAACTGAATAAAAAGCCTGCAGTTTAAGGGGGGTTGAATATTAAAACTGGACCCCTGTGCCTCCTGGAGAAACAAAGCATGGTTTATATCTGCCTCGGATCATTTCTCACACAGTACAAGGACGTACGCAATAAGCAACGGATCAGGGTTGATTAGCAGGTCAATCAGTATATTGATGGACAGTCTACTTATTCGATCGTTTAATGAGGTAAGGACGCACACAAACTCACAACTCGCTCTCGTTATTTCTTTCTTGACCAGAAGAACTTCATTATTAGCAACAAAAGGTCATCTCCCTAAAGATGCTTTTCACGGTTGCCTTGAAGCCACTGCATACTGCAAACACGCACTCAGTTCCAGCTTTAAAGATTTCCGGCTGTCTTTGGTTGAAGGAGGTAAGAACTGACACTCTCAGTAAAAGGAGAAACTCCCAATAACCCAAAGTCTATAAGTCACATCCAGCAGAGAGTGTCAGACTTGAAAGTGAAAGGTGAGAGATGGAGATGTATCTTAAACGTGTGGAGCTAGAGCTTGAGCTTGAGCACAGAGGACACATTCATTTACTGTTTTGCGAGCTGTGTCCTGAGCCCGGCCCTAGGGCACTCTTTTGAAAGTCAACTGCCCAGTTAAAATTTCTGCACTCCCACAGACTTGCAAACTCAATGACGTTTTTCACTGGAGGAGGTAAAATTTTACTGGCCAACAGGCAACAGTAAGAATCCCACAAGTACAAGTGTACAGTAGTGGGAATGCCCATAAAGTACTGTGTTATTTATACTGTTCTACTTATTGTTCAGGATGATGAGAATATCTGTGAATGTTAGTGTACAGAATTGTGTACTGAAGGAAATGATTTGGTCCAGGCCTGTCGTCATATCATATCGATCATATCATTATAGCTCTCATCTAGTTACCGTCTAAATAATCATGATGAACCATTTACCTTTATTCTGGGTTACTGTATTCCACCTAAACCTGGCTGATCTCAAATGACAGCTTAAATAAACAAACATTGCTCACTGCTGCCCTCTAAAGGTCTGAAGGTAAATGTGTAAATGTGTAAATCTTTGATATCCGACATCATAACACAATGTAACTTTCAACAGGTCACACTTATTCAGCATTCATCGGTCATTCATATTCCAGGTTTCTCTCAAACAGAGATCGCTGAGATTATGGGGGCAAAGGTTAACAAGGTTTGAGTGACCAAGGCAACGATAAGGGGCACTTTGAGGGCATAAAGCCTGTGGGACTAGGGTTCAAAACGACTTACAGAGTACCTAACCACAATCCCTTGGATACATAGGATTTGTATATACAGTAGACCGATCAAGACTCCATATATTCATATACATTTTCATATACGTGTTTAAGGTCCAAACTCAGTAAATGCTACTTTTTATATTTATTTGCTATTTGTTGAAGGATTTCCAAGATAAAAACGGGTACAATAAGTTAGTATGATTATTGTCATATACTATTTGTAATGGACAAATGTACAGAGGCGGCACGTTCCATTCGCTCATTTACTTTTCATATAGTCATATATATTTATCAAAAATAAGTTTTGGGTTCAGGCATGTTATTGCTTTAAGCTTGCTCCACATTCTGAGATAGAACTATCACCTTCCTACTACGATAATAAGGTTGGGGAGATATCTGAAAAGTTCAGGGGAAGGAGGAGTAGGAGAGAGAGCAGAAGCAAGATGAATACTAGTGCTTTCGGATAAGTAGGTGACACGGCACTCGGCAGAAAAAAACAGGCACACGGTACAAACAGTGAACACAGACTCAGAAAACTTACAAAACTCTCTCATGCCCACATCTGAGGATGGAGAGAGAGAGAGGAGAGAAAAGAGAGGTATGCCTTTGTTTTCCTATTTCTCATATATTTCAAATATATTTCAAATATATCTTAACACTGCATATGCTCTGTAAGGACCACAGTACGAATGTACACTCCAAACATGAGGGAACCAATGTCAGCTATAATGTCATTCAGCATGCTGCGATGTTTATGTGGCCAGAGAAGAACTGTTGGGGCTGGATTAGTTTCACCAGAGGAGGTTGTGTAATGTCATTTGAAAGGGATTTCACTGGCCCATTTGTATGTGGATTAGGTATTGCTGTAATTTCCCCCAAATTAATACAGATATTCTGAATGGAAAAGCCATAACCTGGATATATATGCTAGTGTTACGTAAAAGGCATTATACTTAACATTTACAACACTCTGAGTCTAGGGCTGCACAGCATATCGTTTCAGAATCGCCACTGCAATTTGCGCATTCGTAATATTCATATCGCAGGATGTATAATGTGAAATAAAACAGATTAAATGTGATTGGCACATAGTGCTGGCTCCATAAATGGGATACAAAACAGAATTCCAAAAAACAAAATACACAACAGAACTCCAGTCAAATAATAGTAACATTATGCACAGGATATGCCAAACAGCCAGAGAGAAAATCTAAAAACCAAAAAAAAAAAGGTAATTGTTCAGGCAAGAGCAAAGAGCCTGGTTAACATCTGTGAGATGTTTGAGCGATGGAGAGACCTCCTAGAACTGAAGAGGCTGGAGCTGGTTGCCTGTTTGCCAGCCTTTTGTATAAATTGACCATAGCCTTTGCATCATTGGAGGTGAACATGTAAAGGTTAAGCAAGAAGCAGGACAGGTCGACTGAGGTGCCAGAAAGAAACTGCTGGACCATTTAAGGTGGAACAGGAAAATCTGAATGAGAAGCTGAGGTGTTTGAATGTAATTGCTGCACCACTTACATTGGAAAACTTGAACAAGAAGCTGAGGTGTCACTATGTAGCATCACACGTGGCCCATGGGTGGCCCATTGGTGGAAAGGAAAACCGCGAACCGGAAGCTGGTGATAACTTGTATTGTATTGGAAATGCATGTCTCTGATATACATTGGTGGGGTGTTTTCATTTTGAGTTCAAATATTAACAGTTGTTCTCCAAAACCATACACTGCTCCTATAAATCACATGAACTTTTCAGGTAATAAAGAGGCAGCATTGTTTATTTAGCATATAAGTGCTAGTGAAAGAAATTATACAAGCTATTGCCATTACTTCTTATTTCTATAAACTCCACTCAGGCAGTATACATAATTATGTGTCATTCACATTTTAATAATGCGTTGCATGAGACCACTTAGCCCAGACAGAGTGGTGGACGGAGTGGTAGATGGAGGTTACCTACCATCTCTACTTTTTTGGAGCAAATGGAAATTAGCAGAACATATGCAACATAACCATATGACCATATAACCACCACAACCCAATCAATTAGATAAAACTAATCCAGCTCAAACAAGGCCTGAAGGTGAGTTCGCACTGACCGACAGGCATGATGGCCATGTTTATGTTGTGCTCAAAGAGAAGGATGCATTAAGTGCCTTTGCTTGCATATGACTCCCTGCTTGCATATAAAGTTAAGTAGCCTACGTCACCAACGCTGACAAATCATATGACAAGTACGGGGGGCCTTCAGTGGCAGCTCTAATGGAGGAGGGATTAGCAACCCGAATCTGCTGTTGTTTGTCATAAGGAGCATTCGCGGACAGAAGCAGCATTTAAAAGAACGCAATGTGAAAGCCCAAAATAAAAAGGCCACCTCGTGTTTCTTCGACCTTCAGAAAAACGCAGTGTGAACATCTTACATGACATGACATTATCTGACTAAAATGACCTCCCACAGCACTTCAGGGGATAGAATTCTGTCTTCTTGTTTCTCCCCTTTCTCTCCCCATCAGTCCGTCTCTCTCCACCACTCTGCTGAGCGTGTGCGTGCTGGGTTTGAGCCAGGGGCCTGGCAGTAAGGGGCTCGCGGCCCCTGAGCTGTAGCCCTCGTTCAAGTACAGAGAGAAGCCAGAGATACTTGAGGCTGAAACACTAGCATCAGAAACACTCACTTCAGATTCAGAGTCAGAGTATTCTGGCTCAGGGGACATGAGGAAGGAGAAAGGAGCCCTCTGGGATATGTAGGCCCCTGGGAACCCCTGTGAGGATAAGCTGTCATCGAGAACGCTGAGGCTGGATTGCTGAGTGCTGTAGGGTGCAGAGTCCGTATCTCGTCTATACTCTCCCTCTCTCTCCCACTCGTTCGCCATCATTTGCGCCGTGTCACTGTCCGACTCACCCTCCAGCTCTCGCCCGCTGTCTCCCTTGCTCTCTATTTCGCTCTCTCTCCCTCTCTCCTCCTCATCTTCCCACTCTCTCTCCTTCTCCCAGCTTTGACTTGGTGATCTCTGCCTAGGGATGGGCAGATTAAGATTCTCTTTTTGCCACTCCTCTTCTCTTTCAACCTCTTGCTCTCTCTCTCTCTTCAGCTTCCTCCCTCTCTCTTTTTTTTTACTCCTACTCTCCCTCTCCTCTTGCCTCTTCTCTCTTCCTCTCTCCACTGGTCCATCCTCCTCCTCTTCTTCACTGTCCCCTCTCTGCCTGTTTCTCGATAAGCTACGCAAGCCTCGACTCTTCCTCCTGTCCTTTGACCTTCTACCCCTGCCCTCTGGGCTGTCAGGGCTCTCCTCCCCTTCCTGTTCCGTCCCCCGCCCCTGCTGCTCTGTCCTCCCTGTCTGGTTGTGGCTCCTGACTGCTCTCGGAGGGCTGGGTGTGGTGTCCACGCGGCGGTGGCTCACTGCAACCAGACGCGGCTGCAGGGCCGGGGGCAGGGGGGAGATGGCTGCTCTGTGATCACGGCCTGGAACAACGAGACAGAGAAAGAGGGAGGTGAGAGAAAGTGGGAGGGAACATATTCACTCCGCCATGCAAAATATCACACTGTAAGGTTTGTACAGTAATACAGTAAAAATGACTGAATTAGTTTGTCTGGAGGCTCAGTGGTGTAATCTGAAAGGGATTAAGTAGCCAGTTCATAAAGAATAAAGTACTGGTGTAGCTTCCCTAGAATACCACATACCATGTAATGGGAGATCACAGCCTAGAAGACCAGCACAGTAACTTAACAGCACAGGGCCGTGTATAGCAGCTGGTAACATCGATCTCATGTCTATTAGTGATACTGATGTGGCCATATCAACAGAACAGGGTTATATACAGAAGGGGAAAAAAGAATGAATCTGATCCAGTCGTGTAACATAGCAGTCATGTCTGAGTAGCTTGAACATGAGCCTATTTTTATTGAACTCTTTCAATTAGATTTATAATAACTTTGAAAGAAAACAAGTTTTTGAAAAATCCAATTGGTGCGCATGTCAAATTTATTCTCCAAACAAACAGGGCATCATTTCACCGGAAAATGCACAGTCCCGCCTCATCCTTCCTCAGTTCTTACTAAAAGTTTGAAAGAAACTATTCGAGCTCAGTTTCAAATGTCATCCCTTTACTCTACAATTTACTCAAACAGTTTTTTTCATGAGGCTGTGTGTCTCATGTATGCTGCACAAACACTTTAATTTACATTGCACTCCCTCTACTGCATCCTTGCACCTTCTGTACTGTTAATGCACTTTATTCATCACCAAGCCTACCGTATACTCGTGTTTACATACTGTATACTCATGTTTAAATACTGTTCTTATATTATCTCTACCTCAGATCTTATTTTCATTGTGTACATACTGTCTACTTGCACTACTCTTACAGTTCAAACATTAATTTGTAAATGCTGCTCTATACATTCATATATATGTATATAGATATGCTTATATATGTATATATTTATTATTATTACTTCTGGTTAGATGCTAACTGCATTTCATTGCCTCTGTACCTGTACTCTGCACAATGACAATAAAGTTGAATCTAATCTAATCTAATCTACAAGAGCATCTCCAGCAGGGGAAAGCAGTGCATGTTAACTCTTGTTTTGCTTCTAGTTCACTTCTTCTGCTCGCTGTTGAAAATGGTTTCTTGGTTTGAGTGAATGCCAGCAGTTGCTCGCTTGCCAAGAGTTTCAGCCATTGCTGCGTTTACTGTTCCTTGTATTGGCTACTTTCCTTAAACAGTCTAACTGGGAGGAGGACTTTTAACATATTTGACAAGAGATTACAAAACACTGTTGGAGCACTGCTACTTCTTCATCCTTTCATGTTGGACTGGTCTGACCTGTAGCTACTGTGACTCACTACTGCCTGTTGGCTAGCTGGTTAGCATGTTTACTTAAGTATCTGTCTCTCTGTAAAATGATATCATCTAATCGCATCGTCAAAACAGTTATTTGTTGGTAATTCTAGTTCATTTTGGAATGTTTATAACTTTAACATGTTGCTCCTTTCAAAAATAAACCATATCAGACTAGTAATTGATTAGCTGACCCTCAAGATTTCAGTATCTGTCTTATATCTAAAAAGAAACAATAGTATTCTGTCCTCTTTAGTTATTTTATTAGTGTTAAGTGGACTCAAACAGGAGTATCATTCCTTCGTGAGCTTCAAATTCAGTCAATAGAAAGTCATGCACTCTGGAAGTAGTTTTCTTTTAGACTGTAAAAGCATTTGCACACTGCACATTAATACTACATGATAAAACTGATATATACTTCATAAAACTGATCTTTCGAAACAGTAATGTAATGTAATATGAAAAAGTCAGCGGATACCCTTTCATTGATTTAGTTTCTAGTTTAAATGGCCAGAGTCATTTTCAAACATATTTGACAGAGAAGAAACCTCCAACATTTATAAAGCAAATCTATTAGAATTCATTTGGTCCACTCTACTGCAAATATGATACACAACACACCTCACAGTACTTCGTTTGTTCTCATGTACATCCAAAATGGCGAGATAAAGGAGACTAAAAAAACTTAAAGGAAAGTTCGTTTTCAAATGAAAACTTACGGGAAAAAAAATGGAGTTTCCAAAGTCTGAGTGTTCTGTGGTCCTAATCTGCTCTGAACTGTCTTTGTTGACCATCAGATAAAGAGTAAAGAGTTTGGGAGATAAAAAGCTCCAATTTTGCTTCAGACCACAGATCTTTCTGTCTATCCTTCCACTGTGAGTAGACAAATTAACACTAAGCTGTCAAGAGGCGCGTACACGAATAGAATATCTGAGATGAGGAGCAAGGTTTTATTGGACTGATGAGTCTGAATTTGTATTTGAAATTGCTTGGATCCTTAAAATCAGCCTGATCTTTCCTTTCCTTTGCAAGTTTATTTAAAAAAAAAACCTGACAATTATACAAGCTATAATAAAGACAAAGAGCAGGTACACTAAATATCTTTATTATTTATATCTTTATTAATTATATCTGATTGTTGTTGTTGTAGTGTATATTACTAAAAGTTTCAACTGGAAATGTAATAAATGATAAGTTAGTCTTTGTACACTGGATTGTATTTTCCTTTGTATGGGATATTTTTAGGGAATTATTTTCAACCTGAAATTGGATTCTACGAAATAGCCTTCACTAAATATTCAGCCCTAAACATTTCTGAATGGCCCATCCCAAGGAACTGCTTTCTTCTCTGTTGTATGTATCGTGCCTGACTAACTCTTGAATAAAAGCAAAGCAGAGCTTTGAAATGCTAAACAAGCCCTCTGATGTGATAAGGACAGGACACAAATTAACTATGTCAATAAACTGGTTCTGGACAAAGATAGAGAGAATACACTTTTGTGACTATAAAATGAGTGTGTTATCAATGTACATCACAACATTCAGTTTTAAATTATTAGAAGATGAAATACGTTTGACTATAAATTGGGCACTGAGCGAAATGTGGCCAAGATATGAAAGGTAAAAGCAATAATGTGTGACTGGCACATTCAAAAGGACATAACCCCTGTAATACAGCACAAGTTAACAGCACAGAGACGCTCAAAGGAGAGACGGATGAGCGACAGTAAGACAAGAGGGGAAATGTGTCACCACATTCAAAGAAGAACATTAGACGACACAAAAAGAGGTGAGAGATATGTAGAACAGGAAAATGGGAGAACTAACAGGAACGACTACCAACCGCGTGTTCTCGGTCCGCCCGATCACATAGAAGCAAGGCTCGCCCAGCTTGGAGTTGGTCATACAGAGCGAGAGACTTGAAAGCTCGACTGTGTAAGAGGAAAAGAGAGAGAGGCGGGGAAGTAGGAAGGTACAGAAATCCCCCCCGATGGCCACAGAAACGCAAAAGAAGCGTTTATATCGACGAAGGAAGATAAAGCATAAGAAAAGATCAGGTAATTAATAAAATAGAATAAAATGAAAAGAGTAGGAAACAGAAAAAGATAAGATGACCCAAAAAATGTGAAAGATCAAAAGAAAAATATGTGAGGTGAAGAAAGAAACCGTGAATGAAAATATAATAAAAATATGAACATCAGGGTAAGAGGATAAAAGAAAAAAGAGAATAAAAAAAAGGCACAAAGAAACAGCCGTTAGCAAGTTGTTAGTAAGCTGTTAAAGACAGAAAGATACAGGCTCAGTAGTATTAGAACAGAGCTCAGCCTGGTTTGTATCATCCTATCATAATAACTCATTTACTCCACTAATGGCCTTTTAAACCACGTATAAATCTGGTTTGATAAACGAGCTACGACTAATATGCTAAATAAGCTCAGCATATCTGTAAAAATGAGTTTATGCTTATTAACTGTAGCCCAGTTTTTACCATAGCCAGCCTCACCATAGTCAGGAACATATCCATTGCCCTTCTTCAGAACAAGATGGATCCTTTGGCCTGCAGTCCTGATCTGCTCCACGGCCTGACTGTGGGTCATTCCTGCTGTGCTGTTTCCATTGATCTCCACTAACTGGTCACTCACCTGAAACATTTAATGTAATAAACAAACCTGGCCAGTAACTAAGGACCACATCTGTTATAGCACAAAGCCACACTGTAAATGCAGCTTACAGGTATGGAGTATTCCGAAAATATATTGTTTTGTATTCGACTTTATATCATCAGAAAATACATTCTTTACTTTCCTCTCTGAGGGAAAGCAGTGGAAGGTCTAATGATTCATAGACACAGTTTGTACCACTCTATCAAGAGACTAAAGAATAAATATTTCCAGAGGGAGCATTCTGTTCAGTGCTAGACTGATGATGTTTGAGCTATTTCCATCAACATAGATGTGTCTGAGGGGCTCATCATTCTTCAAGGTAGAGTTTTATATAAGGCCTCGGTAGTCATAGGAAGGGAAAGAGACGGACAACTGGTGGCAAAAAGGTAATACAAATAGGCAAGGCATAATTAAATCCACCAGTGATGAAGGAGTGAGCGAGACAGAGTTAGTTTTAGAATAAGAACAAGCCATTTGAATATTGACTATTAATTAAATACACCCATCATTAAAAGAATAGCTGAACCCGGAAGAAAGTGTCGGATTGCAATGCTATTTGGAAGGTTACCAGTAACAATACATGATTAATATGGGTAATATTTATTGAGCTACACGTAGAAGTAGTGTCTCTCGGTTTGGTGCTCGGATGCCATGTTTGGTAACTCAACATGCCGGACGTCAGAGGTTCTCAATGGTATCCTGCAATAATCCATTCCATGCAGCTTGAATATTCTCATGCAGTTCCTGCAGACTTTGTAATAGGTGTGGAGGTGCAGTAACACCAGGCCTGGTGTTAAGGACAGCTGCTGTAACAGTCTTTGTGCATGTAGTCCGAATTGTGCCGCTGTCTGCCACTGGTGATGCACTAACAGGATAACTCATGGAGGGCATGTGTGACTGCTGAATGTCCACAATCATGGCTGTTGGGTCAGTCAGGTACAGTGACAAGGCTGCCCTTGCTTGTATCACATGCATGGCAGAGCGTGAAACTTGACACATTCGCATGTCTCCTGATGTCAAACCTACCCATCAAGTTTTATTCCTGTCAGTTGAATACCTCTAGGTGCAGCTATTCTTTTAAAAATGAGTGTAATTTCATCTATTAATAAATTTGAACATACTTTGTGTTTTGGTTTTCGATAGTTTCGATAGTCTTACACTTGTAAGAGGAACACGTTACAACACAGTTTTTTGCACAGAACAAACCAGAACAGACTATTGGCAGGTTTTATAATCCATAGACAGACAAAGGGGTCAACAATTTCTGTAAATGTGCAAACAGTTTAAACTGCATGAAAACAACACCCACACACACGCGCACACACATGCGCGCACACACACACACGCACATGCGCATACACACACACACACACTCACACACACATGCGCACACACACACACATGCGCACACACACACATAGGCACACACACACACACATGCGTACACACACACACAGGCACACACACACATGCACACACACACACACACACACACACAGTCACACACACAGTCACACACACACACACACACACACACACACGCACACACAGGCACACACACACACACTCACACACGCATGCGCACACACACATACGCAAATACGCATGCGCGCACACACACACACTCTCACACATTTGCACACACGCACGCGCACCTGTATCTTATGGCTGCGTGAGGCCGGTCCTCCCTCCATCAGACCCAGAACATAAAGGCCCATGTTATACTCACTCCCACCTCTTAGACTGAAGCCAAAACCTGTGGGGCCTCTCTCCAAATCCACACTGTAGTACCGAGAAGAATCCTGCTGTGTATGTGCGAGACAGAGAGAGGGAGAGAGAGACAGAGTGACAGCCAGGGTTAGTTTTTGAAAGCCTTGTGTTGCCATACCAACAGGTCTAAAAGCAAGCCACAGAGAGTGATATATTGCCTTACCTTCTGTTTAAACCTGTGAGACTTCCGGCTTTTGTAAGTGGTGTCATAATCTGAGTTCTCTGAGGAGTCTGACAGAGAGGAAAGTACAGTATAGTTAAAAATAATATATATTACTTACATATATATATATATATATATATATATATATATAATATTAGAAGTACTGTTCTTAACTTTGATGTTCTTTCAGGATGAGCTTTTATTCCAAGATGTTTTGAGCTAGTAGTATTGGTTCGTTCATCACAAAATACTCAGTGATGTTACTAATTTTACATTGACTAGGAGTACAAGCACTCTATATGTATATTTCACAGCTCCATACCTCTACTGTAATTTCTGCTATAACTCTTACGGGATTCTAGTAGTATGTTAGTTTGTTAACAGCTAAGTTAACATCTATGAAGATGTACTGGCTTTCACATACAAAATGCAGAAATCTGAAGCTTGCAAAAGACATTCTATGTTTCAAATAAAGATTAAGACCCTATGGGACTTGCTTCTAAAGCAGTTTCTGCTTTTCCATGTACCTGACCAGCTGCTGAAAGCACTTCAGCTTAGGAGCTATGACTTTCGCTTGAAAGTTGTCTAGAGGTTACTGTTATTCTCCAGCTTGGTTGTTAAGAGTTTCATGTAGATAGTCAATGGAGTTCATAGAGTCTTTTCTGGAAGTAGATCATAAACACTGAGCCTGGGTTGCTTTAGGTGAGCAGTCAGTTAAGCAAATATAATTGCTCATATTAAGCCATATAATCAGTTTAGCTCTGAAGTCCTAAACATTGTTAGAGTTGGTTTGATGTAGGTGTGCCTGGATGTGTATGTAGTGCGTATATGAGCTATCCTAACATGATTCGGTTTCTATTGACCGTTTCTGTTTTTTGTCATCTGTCACTCACGCGCACTGGAGCGTGGGACGATGGTGAGGCGGAGTGTGTTTCCGGCTCTGCGCAGTATCTGTGCCAGTTCCCTGTGGGGCAGGGTGACCACACTGCGTCCCTCTACCGCTTCAAGCCGGTCCCCAGGACGGATCTGCCCGCTCCGTGCTGCAGGACTGCCCCGACGTACCGTCACGAAGCGATGGGGCAGCAGAGACACCGCTACACAGCAAGAGAAAGAAACAGAGAAGTTTTGTTATAAAGCTTTGATACAAGCTGAATTTTGTCGTTATTGTAAACAATAGAGTAATGCCAATAACACCACTGATGTGTCCTTTATTTAGTAGAACCTGTTGGAAGGTTGAATAAGCTATGTGGAACATAGGCAAAAGTCTCATTCAACCTCATGAGAGTTTTTTGGCATCTTTTAGGATAGACTGCATGAGGTTGCTCTGCAGTGTAATTAAATGTGTGACCATTAGCCTTTGTAGCCTTGTCCAGCTAAATTTTGTCTAATTTTAAACTGGAAAATCAGCAACTGAACAAAGTATGCTACTATCACAATAATGTATTATATTGGCATTTCTGTCAGCATACTATAAGGCTTGTCCAACCTTCTAACAGTTGCTATAATAGTAAACCCATTCAAGAGGAGCATGGATAGACTGAGAGAAAGACAGAGAACAAATAATACAAAAATGAAGAAAAAGAAATGAAAAAATACTGCAGTAATGCAGTTTTGAAAGGTAAGGGGGCGAGGGAGATACGGCTGAATGTCAAAAACACATTAAGAACATCTCCCGTGGAGTCTCCATATTTCAGCATCGTAGAGTTCATCTTCAGTCTGTCACATATCACTTCCAATGCCTGCCATCACAGGTAATGAACAGGCAATTCAGACTTGGTCCTAGTGGTGTCACGAGAATGCTGATCGTAGTGGACTTCAGCAGAAGTCATATATAGAACATATGGTTATGAACTGGCCTAGGATCAAACTATCAGTGCTAATAACTGCAGTGTAGTGCTGTTTCGCTGGCCATGGTCAACCCATCTCAACCCCGCCAGGAGGATATGAGCAGATATAGAGTGTGTCAGAGAGAGAGAGAGAGAGAGAGAAAGGAAGAGAGAGAGAGAGAGAGAGAGAGAGAGAGAGAAAGAAAGAAAGAAAGAAAGAGGGAGCATGTGAGAGATGGATGAAGGGCTTGAATCAATACAAAGCAATACAAAAGATTAAAACACTCAAAGATCAGGTAATTGCTGAAAGTATATGGTCATTATGGATGGTCGGTTCCAGAAATCCTGAACTAAACAGACCTAGCTTGGACATGGGTTGAGGTTTTGGCTCATTGTGAAGTAAAATGTACTTGGATTATTTTAGTTTGGGTTTAGGGTGTCCAGATCAGGGATCACCAATTCTATCCACAAAGGGCACATAGCCACAGGCATGACCAAGAACTAGCAACTGATAAGCTGACTGAAGACTGAGATCAATTGAATAAATAAATTAGATCAGGGGACTGGAATGAAATCCTGCTGCCACACCAGCCCTTTTCAGATGTGATTAGTGACTATTGGTCTAGATAGTGACAGCCGAATGTTTCTTATTCTTTGTGCATGCTGGCGAAGACTAACTCTGAGGTCGACTCTAAACTCCCCAAATGCCTGGAACTGCTGAATCAGTTCTTTTTGGTATGAACTCCCAGCTCCAACGGTCACCTTATATAAGCAACATTCAGTCATTAAAGGCACTGCAACACTCCCATTACCATAGAAGTGTTGTATGGATCCGTGTTTGGTTCACTGAGAACACTCTTTGGGCGACAGGGTTCCTCTCACACTGATAAAACAGAGTGAGGCTAGCTATCATTGATTTACCTTCCTTTGCTGCTACATAGAAGCTGCAGTATGCAAAACAGACTTGAATATTGTTGAGTGGAGTAAACCTGCACTTTCTACATTTCAGGCTACACACAGGCAATGATGGATAGAATGACAGGAGAAATTAGCTTCCCTTGAAGCTATCTAATTAATAAAATAATTTAGAGGTACCCAAGAGTCCAACCCACAGTGAAGAGGAGGACAGATAGAGAAATGATGGATGGAAAGAGAAAAGTGGGGAGCATTTGAAGGGGACACAGGGCAAGTGTGTGAGAGTGTGTGTATGTGGGTGGAGTTGTCCATCAGTACGGCCAAAAACATTCGGCCTCTTACTTCCTCTCTCTCTCCCACTGTGTCTGTCTATGAATCTCTCTCAATGTCAGACTCATTCCTGGGTGGCCTTCAAAGGCATCAGTCATTCATAGATGAACTGAGAAAGATCCTGCAGCAGAGGCAGACCGTCCAAATGGCTTCAGCTAAGCACAGTGAATGGACTAGTAAATAGTAAATTTCTCCAGTGTTGGGGGTAATGTGAATCAAAGTAGCACAGTAACAGTAATGTGTTTATTTTGTCCTGTAATGGACTGTAAAGCCTCATGCTTTTAACTATTGTAATCACAGTACTGTTACTGTCACTGGCTCAGTAAGTATTGTTTTGCGTTATGTCTTTAAGAGAACAATATTAGTTAGAAAAGGGCATGTCCTAAAGAAAACGCAGACTGGTTTCCACTTCCTGCTTGATTATTGCTAGGCTGCGATTGCTATGGGAAGAATGGGAGATAAATAAACAACACATATTGACATGTGCGGGTCGAACCACCAGGGTCTGCCCTGAGATAGCGTATCAGAAACAGTGTCTTTTTGCAATGTGCAACCACAATTACACGCAGTGCATCTAAAAAACATCAGTTTCCTTTATTTACAGTCAACTTTATTATCCATGTAGGAAGTCCATGAACATGTATCCACACAGCAATTCTGAAAACAATACCATTGCATGACGTAACCTGACCCCCCCCGCCACACACACACACACACATATACACATACAATATACCCGTTATTTGCATATATGTATGCTAGTAGTGACACCGTTCTGCAAGCCCATTCCTATATAATAACTGTGTATAGATATTAACATGTAGACAGCACTGTACATACTGGTGGCAGCTCAAAGTGATTTCCAGATGGTGGCAATTCGACATTAGATTGTGATTTATTTTTAGTAACTGTTGGGCATAAAATACATTTTAAATTTTAAAATTAAATAGAGAAGTTAAAAGCATTCATTTAAATAATGTAAATTATGATATCAGTTAGATAATGTAAATTATGATATCAGTTAAAATAGATACAAAATCGGGTAGAAATTCAGGTAAACTTCGCAGATAAAAATGTTAAAATGTTCCTTAAAAGTGGGGAGTGAACAGCCTGATAAGATATTAAGAGGCCTCTCCATGTTTTCTGTACTTTGCATAAGGCATTTGAAGAAGGCCAGTATCTGCAAAGATACAAATTTCCTGCTGGAACAAAGACAAAAATGTCTGTGAGTTATGCAGGTGCTTTAAAACTATTTGCAGCTAAGAGCATTACAGTAATCAGGTTAGACAGTTATTCAGGTTATAATCTCATTACAGCAGAGAATAGAGAAAAGTAATTAGAGACACTTGTTAATACACACTTTAAACTAGAAACTTTCTGTAAACAAAAGGGAATATGAAAAATTCACATATAGCGGCAAAAACTTGCCATTGATTGATTTCTGTCTTACAAACACATTCCACGTGTTAGTGTGGCTTGGCTTGAGTTACCACTAGCAAGGCTGATATTGCTACAGTTAAATGTAGCTTCTATGCACAGGCTGTTCTTCTGATACATGCTCAATGCTTCTGTCCCCAAATTAAACTAAACATGACTCTATCCATTAGTGCGTGCCATTAACGCAGCACAGCAAGTTGTCCTGCACTGACCTACTTAGGAACACACACACATGCTCCGTCTCTTGAGGCCAAACTCCCAATGAGCAGAGATCTTCATTGATGTTTAATGCTGACTAGCTCACTATATCTCTAAAGGAAATAGGAGTGAAAACTTTCACAACAAAGAACAGTGAGAAACTGAATTATCGCCTGTCTCCCACTAGCCCAAGGACTGTCCTATTAGCGACAGCAAAAGCTGCATTAGACTGCATTAGCCCAGCGAACTAGTCGAGTCGATTTAATGCTAACACTGTACTTCTTCTTCCGAACTCTAAAAGAGTTTAAGAGACCTCACTTCATGACAGACCCCCCAACACACCGGGAAGCCACAGTGGCAACTTGCACAGTTTGTACATCTCCTCCTAAAAGGAAGACTGCTTTTATAAAGACCATGTTGTTTGAAATGAAATAATTTTTGAAAAAATAAAATAATTTTTGAAATTTTGAATAAAAAACCTAAATGGACAATGCAGAAATATCATACTCCAGGTTTTTTTATATTTGAAGTTTGGAAAGTGTGCTTAAAGATGAAATGGGAAAAAAATGTTGTAATGTACCAGAAAAAAGGTCATGTGTTCACTTTTCATGTGAAGACAACACACATGAAAATCATAGGCTGAATTGTGTCATTACTATTTTGATATTGAGTATGGTAGCGCGTGAACTGTGACACAACCATCAATGCTACGTTCCCAGGGGTTTGGTGGGGAATGGTGAAGTGGGACAGCAACCTCATTAAGGCCCAGTACCCACACTACTTGGCATCTCAGAACTGTTAAGGCTACATCCACGTACAGTTTACAGAGGGCTATCAAAACTACCAAGAGCTAATGAAAAATCAAATCCCTCCATGTATGATGAGCAAGACTTTTGTTTCATGCCATACAGGGCAAGTGCATGATATTATATATAGGAAATTGTTCATAAGAGTAATTACTGAAATTCGCTTCAAATTTGCCAACTGTGGTTTAGCAACTGCTAGTTACTTTCTTGTATTTTGGAGGGGTGAGTGATATGATGATATCATAACAAAAGGAGCCTTGAAGATGTCCTAGTTATCATGCTTCAATTAAAGAGCAGTGACCTGCTGCATGTTTTCTTAAAAAGACATTTAACTGGGCCCTCAGAAACCTCAACACAAAATAAATAAAACATCTTTAACTATTCTGGTATTTTGGTTATAGTGCCCACTTCTAGTGTCTTGCTGCCTAACCCATCATCGCTTCGGCTTCAACTCTACATCGCAGCTCTTCTCACAACCAATTAATCTCTCACATTCAACCCCTTCACTTATTTTGTCCTTTCTTCTTATTTGATTACTCTATATATCAAATCTCTTTAAAAATGTTTTACATTTTAGATGCAGATGAGAACTAAATGTGCGAGGTGTGTTTGAATAGTTGCCTGTGTGAATATTATTGTCTATTTGAAGAGCAATTTAATATCAGTTCCACCTTTAGGAGGGTACAAAGAGTTAGAACAGCAATAGGTGCACAGAAGCGTGGACAAATAAAATACTGACAGGTTCAAATTCCTTTTGGAACGAAACCTTATTAATAAAATAAAATGAGATTTCATTACTTTTTAAGTCACTTTTGACAATTTCTATCAGACCATTCGCCATGAAGTTTAAATGCAGCTAAAAGTAAAAAAATAAAAAAAGGCCAGAAATGGAGATATGTGTTCAACGTTTTTTGCACCTGTTCACCTAATGGCTTAATGGAACATAATGGCTGATTTGGCTGGAAATTAAAACAATAAAAGGTTTAGGACTTTATGATTGTACTGTAATGTATTACTGAATTAATTGATTGCTTTGTTGTTTTGCTTTTTATTCAGATTCTATTCAGATTTAAATATGTTACACTATACATACTGTATTTGTTATAATCGTCATTATAGTCGTTTTTAAATAATGGAAGATGATCCTAGTCTCGCAGAGAGAGAAAGTGAGAAAAAGAAAGAGAGAAAGAGAAAGAGAGATGCAGCAGTTGGCCACAATCCTGCCACTAAAATCATTAGCTTTCTAACAATGCTGCATCCAATATGACTCACACCGTTACTGCCCCAAGAAATGCACTAGCTCTATGGCAGTAAGATACATCCCCTCTTGCTCTCTCTCTCTCTCTTGCTCTCTCTCTCTCTCTCTCTCTCTCTCTCTCTCTGCATGTGTTTTTTGTTGCTGTTGTTGTTGTTGTTGACCTATCATCCTTTGTTCTACAATGCCTCTTTGCTTTCCTACATTTAGGTTAATACAAGAAAGAAAGCCACCACAACCATTAATCCCCAAGGCAAGCGCAATCTCTTCAAACTTTTTTCTTCCTCTTTCGCTTCCCTCCCCATCTGTCCTTCTTAGTTTTCTCTGTCATTCTTGTGTGACCTCTCTCTTCCCTCTGATTCTCTTCTTCTCCTCTTTTCTTTCTTGGCACCTGTCCATCCTATATTTTTAAACTTACTGACAATTCTTTCTGCATTGTCTCTGTGTCACTTATCACTCACTCTTCTATCTCTCTGTTTCACTCTCCTGCAGTACGGAGGGTGCTGCTGTGTCTGAAAGCTTGAGCCGGAGTTGTTATATAAGCCATCAAACGTGGTAAACAGTGCGCGCGTACAGAATGCAAGCTCATCCGTCTATAAAGCCGAGCTGACATTTAAAGTTACGTGCTGTCCTCTGTTCCATCCCAAACAATACACTCAGCACGTCTTCTTGAATAGCTTCACTACAGCTGCCATACGTATCACTAGCGGAGGATCCGGCCTGTACTTCAGTGCTAACGAAGCTTTACTTGACCGAACTATTAACTGGTACAAATAGACACATACAAATCTCAACTTCAACAATTTCAACGCTTCAGTGACTTCAGTGAGGTTTTTGGGCCACCTTCTGACACATATCTGATTTGCAGCAATGTCTGAAACTTTCAGAATAGTATGGGATAGTTTTTGGCACCCCAATTAAATGAAATGTCTAAGTACAATAATGAAGGCAACATCACCTATACAGGGGTTGGACAATGAAACTGAAACACCTGTCATTTTAGTGTGGGAGGTCTCATGGCTAAATTGGACCAGCCTGGTGGCCAGTTTTCATTAATTGCACATTGCACCAGTAAGAGCAGAGTGTGAAGGTTCAGTTAGCAGGTAAGAGCACAGTTCTGCTCAAAATATTGCAATGCACACAACATTATGGGTGACACACCAGAGTTCAAAAGAGGACAAATTGTTGGTGCACGTCTTGCTGGCGCATCTGTGACCAAGACAGCAAGTCTTTGTGATGTATCAAGAGCCACGGTATCCAGGGTAATGTCAGCATACCACCAAGAAGGACGAACCTACACCAGCATCACGTAGTGACCTGGCCACTATCCTGCAAGAAGAATGGCTTAAACTCCCTCTGACCACTGTGCAGGACTTGTATATGTCATTCCCAAGACGAACTGACGCTGTATTGGCTGCAACAGGAGGCCCTACACCATACTAATAAATGACTGTGGTCTAAAACACGGTGTTTCAGTTTCATTGTCCAACCCCTGTACATGGGACAAATTACATATTTCTGCAATTTTTAAATGAACAATGTAATTTATTTATTGAATGTTAATACTGAAAAAAACATATGTGGTGTGCATATGTTTGGGCATGCTGTCAGTCAGCACTTAGCAGCACCCATGTAGCTGAAATAATAGCCTCAAAATATTTCTTGTAGCCAACATTCCTTCTACTCTTCATTAAGGATTTTCATCGAACATAGATTTGGTGACTCTATCCAAAGAGTTTCATTTCTGCTTTTTTCCCCACCAGACTGCAAATCTTCCACAGATTTCCTCTAATTGATCTAGTTGTCATTTTACACATTTCAGACATTAACTTTTGTAATGAGATCAAGGTCATCTTCTGACTATCTGTACATGTAGATGATCCATTTATCCGACAACACTGCCCAGTGCATCCCCAAGCTAGCCCTATCTTTCAGTAGATTCCTTGAAGTGATCTGGGGATTTTGCTTTGCATGCCTGACCACTCTATTTGCTGCTCTACCCATAAGACACTGTTTTTAGAAAACATGCCATCTTGATCTATTAATGCAGAAGTTCATGTACATGTTTGTATGCAGTAGAAAACAGCCTTGCTCTGGTTCTAATCCTCTAACTGGGCCTTTAATACCCTTTTCCCTATTAAATCTGACTGACGGACTTCACTCACACACATAAGAACACACACACACTTAGCTTAGCCTTGATATACTGGACCTCCAAGTGCAAAGTAAGCTACGGGTTTAAGCTGAATCACGTGGAAAGCACAAGCTGTTTGCATCAGAGCCTGATTAACGGTGCTGGTAGTAATTAAAATTCAGTAGCAGTAACAGCCCCCCTCCCCCATCTCATCATCATCCTCTTTATCGTAATAAAACTGCTCCTCAAATTGATCACACAAGCTAGCAAGTATAGAGAGAGCAAGAGAGAAGAAGAAAGAGAGAGACAGAACTTTTTGCACTACCCACTACATAAACCATTGGTCTGGTTATGACTTTTTACTGCTGTGGCTGGACTATCACTTATGCTATACAGCATCCATCGCTGAAAGTAAGACACATTCTATAATGACCAATGCAGTGCGCATATTTGAAATATTTTAAAGAGTTATACTACAGATTACAGTCTTACTACTACACTATTACTAGAACAGCTCATTTGCACAGTCATACTATATCATGCATTAAATACATTACACATTTACCACAATCATCATTTCAGTTATAGGTAGACCAATTTATTTTGGTTTATCTAAAAATGTCACTGAATAAATACTTGCCTTTTACTTTCAACTTATGATTATTTCGTCGCTGTCCAAAGAAAAACAGGTATCTCCAAAATGGCAACTTTACAGGAGAGGCCAAAAACCTCATTCAATTTGAATGGATGTCAATGGAACCAGACGTCCATTCCCCTCTCACAATTCCGACCAGTTCTGCAGACCATTTCTGTTGGTATTAAACAATCCATTCGTCATTAAATTCACTGACACAATGTAAATAGCAGCTCAGTATGATCAAAATCTATTGGAGGCCACTTAAATAGTAAAAATCAACAAAAATGAAGATGCAGAATTTTTTCATTGGTCACAACGATGACGACTACAGCTACTATGGAGGCTTACATTATAAAAAGGCTCAATATGAACATATAAATAGAAAAAAGTACGAGATTATCCACACCTGTAGTTGCTGTCTCAGCTTATCTGGCTAATAAAAAGTATGTTAAAAGGTTCATGTGGTCATTTTCCCTGGGACATTAACTGTGACAGCACCGAGCACAAAATCTGTTTTAGCTCAGTACTATACAGTCAAAGCACAGGACTGCTGTGTCTTAGATAACATGGCTTTCAGGAAAACTGTATTTCACAGGTTAATTTGTGAAATGAAACAGTAAAACACAGAGCTTCAAATACACCCAACATATGGGCACATACAAATGTAACACATGCACTTTCTGGATGTGCATCAGTCAAATTTTGATAAGTTGTTTTTAAAAACTCTTAATAAAACACTGTTAGGTAAAGGCTACCCCTTACCGGATGGCACCAGAGAGAGTGACACAACTTAGGATCTTACTGCCACTTCCTATAATGAATTCATAGTAATCCATATTAAAGAACATGTGACTTGAAATGTAACTGAGGAAGTGCAGCCAGTCTGAGATAAACAAGAAATGTTCATCAGTCTTAATTCAGTTAACATTAAACATTCACACTTCTCCTAAATACTTAACTAAAAACCCAGAACAGTTTCGGGGCCAGTTTTTATGGAGGGCTCATTATCACCGGGTTTGCTTTCACACATAAAAAGTCACTTTCCTGCATGCAGGTTTGCAAAAAGGTAGGCCCTATCTTCATCCATTTGCTGCTTTTTCATTGTTTTCCTTGGATACAAACACGCAAGCATCAAATAACAGTACTTTTTTAGCAGCATCTGCAAACAGAGAGCTGTTCTTATATAAGAAGGTTTTTAGCCATGTTATAAGTCGCAGAAACCTTACAGAACCAACCAATGAATGCCAGATCACCGGTTTCATCAAGTGTGAAAATGTGAACAGCTAGCAAATACCAAACAATACATTCACAAAAGGTATGTTAAAAGTTTTATTCCATTCCATCTACACAAAATGTACATATGTTCTGTTTATCAGTGTTTTCCTGGATTGCTTCCTACGTGTTATAACTGCACCTTGTACTGTCTGTCACCTAGTGCCAGAGACCCTTTTGCTACCATTTGTAGTGTGTGGTGTCCGTTAAATGGCTGCAGCAGTTTAATTCTTTGGACTACACAATAAATGTTAGAGGGAAACTATTATGTATATCGAAAATCATTTCATGGCCATTCAAATATTCAGGCCCTCTGACTCACTCCTAATACAGTTACAATAAAGAGCATGGCTTTCCTGGAGGATTACATTGCATAGGTACAACATAAGTGAACAGTGTTAGTATTGCATGTGTGGCTGATATTGATTAGCCTGTAGTGCAGTCAACATGGTGAGACAGTGAACGCAGTAGGATTTCTGCTGGAACAGTCCGAGGAGGGAATCCCCATCGAGGGCCTTAGAAGACCTGTGTTTGTGGGGGTATGATTAAGGCCTCAGTAATATAATATCTATTATTATAAAGTTTTAGTTACACTTCTGTCAGTGTTACTTCCCAGTAACAAACTCACAATCAGACAGTAACATTAAAACAACAATCACAGTCATGTGAACAGGTGCAGCTGCAATGCACCCAACAAATGTCTGTATCAGCCACAAACATGCTGTAGCTAATTATCCTCACACCCTCAGCTCTTTCTCTGTTCATGTTTAAGATAAAAGCGCAAGGGCAAATGACAAAATACATACACCTCAATGTATGGTCCCACAAACACAAGCAGACCACACACTTACACTGCATGTTGCTACAGTGGTCTGCACTAAAGCTACAGCATCACCAGGCTCAAGTCTGCTGGGAAATTACAGTGGTTACAGCTCCTCGGCTACTGGCACGAAGGAAGAAGGCAGAAAAAAATAAAAAGAGAGGAAATATAGTTACGTTTGGATTCCTTTACACTTTTCAGAGCTGACTGCAGTCTCTCCAACATGGCTCAGCGTGCGTGTGGCAGGGTCCTGATGCTGGATCACACTCCTCTTAAATCCCAGTGCATGTGAGAGCAGTCACATGGAAAATGCCGGTCAGCGTGAGAGAACGAGCGTGTTGCGTGCGCGAGCAAACAAGTAAACAACATGTATTTAAATAAAGCAAAAAATAAATAAAAAAACAAAAACAAAGCATGCCTCCCTCTCTCCCTAGGAGAGAGCTGCTCAAGCTGGCGCGCTCATTTTTATCCACAACATCAGAGAGGAACTGAACGAGAGAGGGAGCGAGAGAGAGAGAGAGAGAGAGAGAGAGAGAGAGAGAGAGAGAGAGAGAGAGAGAGAGGGCGAAAGGCAGACGGTCAGAGAAAAGGAGGGAGTAAAGACAGTGAGGTGGAGAGAAAGAGTGATGGGAGGAGCGAATGAGGGTGAGCGAGAGGAAGGAAAGAGAATGTTTAAAACCACTGCAGAGCGAGGGAGGGGGTGGTGGGAAACACAGAGAGAGGGAAAAATCAGAGAGAGAGAAAGAGGGAAGGACAGAAGGTGGGCAAAGGGAAGTGCAAAATAGATGGAGAGAAGGGGATAATGAGAGAAGAGCAGAGAGAGAGAGAGAGAGATGGAGTAGATGCAGATGTGTATAAAGTGATGCAGGAAGCAGATGAGAGGATGAGGCAGGATGTACCTATGAGTGTAATCTGGCTTTGGCGCTGTAGTCGCATGCTGGTTATGCCAACAGAACAAATTGAATTGCAGTGGGGGGCTCATAAGAGGAATGATCCCTCCTCACTCTGACTGTCTGAGTGCGTATGTGCACACGTTCAGAATTAAAGTGAACATCAAAAACACTACAACAGTGGTGCACCTCAGACACAGCAGATTAACATGTGTTTGTTGGGCATCCCAGGGGAAAACTGACCATGCAAAACATCAAACTGCTTTGTTTACATGATGTTGTCTTCTGAATTTACGGATTCCCAATTACAACAAAGGTTGGATACGAATACACACAATACATGCTTGGCACACAAGCACTCAGACCCAAAAACATATGTATACATATACACTTATATATAATATATATATATATATACACATTGGCATAATAGATTAAGAAGGTTTTAGTACATGGAACTGACATACCGCAAATCTCAAACACTGTTGTTTCTTCTTTCAAATATAAACACCACATTTACAAAAGAGAGCAGTAAAACATGCTGACTCAAAAATCTCAGACTGTTATCTAAGAGTGTTTACTCATTGATGTCTGCACCCCCAAAATTTACACACATCAGCTCATGTTGTAGCCCAGCGAAACTACAACAACACAGCAAACGAGGAATTAAAAAATGGCAGACTGTGCAGAAACATAGCTGTGAAGGTGATGTCAGCACTTTTCACACTCTTTCCTAGGAACTGAACTGTCAACAGTCACAAATGATGTTCATCTATAAAACTGGGTTCCTATTTGCTGGCTTCTTAATCAAATGTTCTGTTCCACCTTAAATGCTACAGCTTTTACAGACGTAACATACAAATTTGCAAAACACGATATAGAATGGCAGGTCAACTTCAGTCTCGCTTATCAAGCTCCCACTGCAAAGTTATTAGCCTGTATTGCACATTTCAGTTTAAAGATGCTGGACAATGTGGAGAGCTTTGCTTAGCATTTAACCCCGAAGAGACTGAAAAGAGTACTACTAAATTTCATCATATGCAAATACAATGACAACAAAGATTCTGTTATGTTCGGAGCAAAAAAGTATTTAGTCAACCACTGATTGTGCTACGTAGAAACATGAGAGAGGTCTGTAATTTTCATCATAGGTACACTTACTATGAGAGACAAAATGAGAAAAAAAATCCAGGAAATCACAGGTTTCATTCTTCCAAATCCAAATCACATGGTTGTAAATGGGCATGTAAAATCACATCTGGGCATTTTTGCCAAAATCACATACCTTTCCAGGTGCAAAATACTGGGGGTTGTTTTTAGAACATCCTAATAAAAAAAAATTCTGGAAGGGGGCTTGTCGCATAAAAGTTATGATGGCACATTTAAATAGATGCTTTCAATCAAGATATCTCCCTGACAGTCAGCAAGCTTCTGTCTTTAGAATTCTTAACTAGTGATCCAGCACTAGCCTGTCTCAGGATGGCACTGTAGCACCCAGTTGGTCTTTCATAGCCTAGCATCTTCACTCCCATCCGTAATACCTCTATAGCATTTGTATAAAACCTACTCAATTTCAATGAGTGAACTCATTTTACTCATTTCTTCAGACGAAAAGTGAGCAGCCAGTCAATGCTTGAGGTGGCTGCCAAACCAGCCGAACACAAGGGAATATTTCTCACACTAATCAACTGTAATTACTTTACATTAGAGGTCTGCATGGTTACAACAATTTTTGACTGATCGTTACAAATAAATCTACGTTTCTAACCAGCATTTTCATCACAGAATATAATCAATAATGCTTTGATTTAACATCAGGGATTCCCACACACCAAAACCATTTAACTACAAACCTCCTTAAACCTGTACAGCATTTTGATTTATTAAAAACAGAGTATCCCTTTTCTATGGAGTCCAGTAACATGTATTAACAACATCTGGCTTTTTAAATATTTAAAAAGTATCGAGGATATTTTAAACTGAATCCATGGCCAAGCCTAGCGGTTGGATTCAATGTAATGGCTAATCAGATCCTCAAAATCTGCCAATTTCACCACTACCTATAATGGCTTAATACTGCTAGACAAAAGGGAAAAGCAAACAATATGACGGAGCTAGACCAGATGCAAGTGTGAACACCAGCGAGGCTTTTCAAAACAGGACAGAGCTATGGGAGCTTAACATGAAGAGTGATGCCAACCTTTCTCTGTGACCCCTATACATTATTTGGCACAACACAATTACTTAAGTTAGTATAGTATATAGTAGGACCACCTAAGGGGAGCTTACTATTCACTTCCTATAACCCATGGTTACCGGGTCACCAGGTCATTAAAGTACCCTTAAGTAGCAGTTCACAGTCCAGTTTTCAAAAAAAGTTGAAACATCTGCAATCTGTTTTATTCACACTTTGCACACTGTCCCAACTGTTCTGTAAACATGGTTACAGTGCTGAGCAAACATTATAATAAAAATTTATTTATCCGGTCAGTAAGCATTTGTCTGATCAGAATAATATTTACATTAAATACAAAAAGATATGTATTACCTGGTTTAGTTACATTAAATCAAGTGGACTGGTGATGAACCCTGAGGAAAACTCATATTTCAACTACTTATTTGAAAACAAGAAATACTTGTTGTTTGCTTATCACTGTATTTCAGTTTATCTGTATTCATTCTAATGTAAGGAAGAGGTTAAATGCCAAAATCATACTATGATGATGTAAGCCACTTTACACATCACAGAGAAACTAGCAATTATGTATACTTACCTGTAACTGCTCAACTGGGTATAGACAATGGTCAAAAGGAGAACAGAAGGGTTCACCTGTCGGGGTGAACCCAAACTCTGTAGATAAGGAGGGGAGAATAGAGCCGGTAGGATTGAACACCTGGACTACTGTTGTGAACACCTCAGGCCATCAATGGTTTAGCCCGGGGAGGCGTTATAGGTGGCGTTAATGGGGGTACTGGGGGGTTCTCTTTTCAAGACCGAGCTTAGACAGGGATCCGTATGACTTTGCAGTCATAGATCCAAACACTTCAGCCAGTAGAAAATATTATTTTCGTTTTATTTATTTTCTCAGAGTGTGTGCGTGTGCATTTATGTAAATATGTAAATATTGTCTTCGTTGTGTGTAAATAACGGTGAAGGGTAAAAGAACTCCTGTGCAAACCGCACTTAAGCCTTAAGATCATTCGCCCGACACTACCCAATAAGGGGCATCCCCAACGCGACATCCTGTCCGATAGAAAGACACATACTAAATAACACTGCTGAGATCTGTAAATATACCAGAGGTGTAGAAGTCAGTGCTATGTTAATGCTTAGAAAACATTTTTAAGACATGATGAAGTATGGGGCCACAATCACTGAGTTTCCAAGAACATTTCAGTGAGGGAAAACAGGAGATTCCCTAGAACCATACAATCCTAAACAAATAGGACCCTGGGAGAATGGAATTAATGGGAATATAGGTCCTTATACACAGCAGTTTGGGAACAAAGGACAATGGGGACATGTGACTCACACTTGGAAACACACAGTAAGAACACAGGACTCTACGACCATAGGGCCCTAAACATATGACCCTGGGAACACGGGGGCCTGAATATAGGACCCTAGGATCATACAGTCATCAAAATAAGAGCCAAGAAACATAGGGTCAGAGCAGCAATGTTTCCCCACAAACAAACACAGATAAGATGACACAAATGTTTCTTATCACTTTTACTAAACCTTAAAACATCAGCTATAAACATAATCCAGCTAAACTTATCAAAGATCAGCTCCCTTTGTTAGCGTTCTCCTGGAATAGCAGAGCAAGTTCTCAAATCACATTGAATATTGGACCTGCAGTGCTTTTGGATGTACACCCTATCAGAGTTTATTAAAATGTGAAACTGTACCATTAAATTTTATACCATGATATTTCATTAAACTGGCAATCACTATTTCCCTCATGCTGCATTTACTCTCTGTGTGTGGAAAGCAAGAGAGAAGGAGGCAGGGAGACAAAGGCTGGAGGAAAGAGAGGAAAAAGAGAAAGGCAGTTACAGAACACCAATCATTCTAAATTAATAAGCTATGCACGATTAGCTCTAGGCTAGAACATGCTAAGGCTAGCTCTAATCTGCAGCACACTACATTGAAGCGATGTTGGTGAACATATTCTTTGACTCCACAGCAAGGTATGTGTGGCAGATGGATCACCTATACATACAGAAGTATATGTATTTATACGTATGTATGTGTGTATGAGCGTGAGTGTGTGTGTATGTGTGTATGAGCGTGAGTGTGTGTATGTGTGTGTGAGTGTGTGTGTGTATGTGTGTGTGTGTGAGTGTGAGTGTGAGTGTGTGCGCATTTGTGCCTGTGTGTGTGTGTGGGGGGGTGGCCTTGCCCTGTCCCCTTTTGCGGCGCAGCAGGGCAGAGTGTATAACGTAATATACCACATTAATGTCAGAAGCTCAGTGGGGTAAAATAGGTCGGCTATTTATGACGTACATTTTTAGTCCAGACCCAAACACTTCGAAGCGTTGTTGCCCATGACACGCTGCTCCTCTCCGGGAAAATCGCTCTATTGATTAATTGATCATTCACTCTCTTGCATTTTGCACACTGGCATATTCCCTCTCTCTACACCCAATGCCCTCTATCTTGATATTTCTCTTCTTGCATTGTGAGAGTCTTGGCTGCTCTGTCCGGGCTACACCCTGTAGTGTTTGCTCGATACTCTCTCTCTGCTGACATATCTTTCATATACACTTTCTCTTGATGTATTTGTTTGTCCCATGTGTCTCTCTTCTCTAAACATATCCAGACACCAGATGGCTGATTAATTTTTTTGTGTCTAATGACTACTGTAATTTAAAACTCAACAAAAGCTATAAAAACCTATAAACCCATATAGGTGACAAATGTGTCCGTCGCTGCGAGGATACACCGAGATCTTGCAGTGTTGATGTTAAACGCTGGCAGCTTTATAAAGGGGCAGTCTCCATTTGCTCATTTGTGTTTTTATATCGCTACTTCATTAGTTATGGCTTACGCTGCCTCCGTACTGTGATCAAGATGGTTGATCACAAGGGTTGTGAGGGTCAGACACTACAGAAAATGTTTTTATGTTAAACACAAACTAACTAACTAACTAACTAACTAACTAACTAACTAATTAACTATCCAGTGTTTGTAAGCTGTTGACCCCTTCTCTTGCTTTATAAGATTGCCTGAAAGTTTAGTCAGAAAACTTCATTATTTAGATGATAGTTATTAAAATTTAATGTACCATTTTAAGCTTGACAGACATACACCTTCAAACCCAGGAGTGATTCAGCATTTCCAATTTGTCTGGCTGCGTATCTTTGAACAACCAGAGGAAACCCAAGCAGGCGACGTGCAAACTGCACACAGAAATCTCCAAGACCAGAAATCAAACCCATGCCCTACTGCCATGCCAATCTTACTGTGAGGCAACAACACTACCCGTCAGCAGCTAGCCATAGAAATCCGTGTGTACTTTTGAGGAAATTCGTTTCATATGAAAGAACAGGCTAAACAACGTACAAGTACTAGTCCTAGGTCATTCCTACTTGTATTGTCAAATCAATTTGCGCTTCACTGCATACACTTGCAATGCAACTCATTTTGTCTAACACTTATTGTTTTAGCTTCTGGTATCTTTTGTTCCAGGCTCCACAAGACCACATTTACCTCCTTATTCCTAACTTACAAAGTCATATGACCACTGAGTCCGTTTACTGACAGCTCTTCTTAATGTTGAGAAAGTTTGCTCATTTTCATAGCTCCTGGGCTCCAGGCTCAGTGCTGTGTAAGCCTCCCACCGCGTGGTGCTCTGCAGGTGATCATTTCACGCTGCTGATTTTATGCTGTTTTAGTACTTCAGCTTGGTCAGGCATCTTTGATTCAGTCCGGCATCCATCGCTCAAGCTCAAGCAAAAAACACCTCACAGCAGGAACACCCACAGCAGGCACTATAACGCTGGGGACATTTTTTTTTAAGCCGAAGCACTTAGTGATGCCATGGCCTCGTTAAAAATCAAAGGAGCAGTGCACAAAATTAGGCCATCATGGGCTTAGGTAGGGGAGAGTGGGAGGACGCTGGAGTGTGTGTGTGTTAGCAGACATTAGCATGAAAAGTGCTGAGTCACTATCAGTCAGCAAAGGTCAAGTTCATAAAAGACGAGTCTGTCCATTTCTACAAATGATTTCCATGTTTCTGAATTTATAGTCTAAATGTTTAAAGAACCAGCTTTCTCAGTAAATCCATGCAAAAGCATGTGGGATGCTACATAGAAGCTTAGTTTTGTACATCACCAAAAAGCTTGAGTCTATCAAGGTACAGCACTTAAATATTTAAATGCATTAACACTGAAGTTTAAGTTGCAAATTGACACTTTAAGGCTTAACTTAAAGGCGACTTCTGACCATTTTCTACATAATTAAATGGAAGTCATGTATCAGAGCAATAAGTCACTCCCCTGTCGTCCAATGACCACGCCACTTTTTGGGCAAAAACAAAGCTGTCCAGGCGCCAAATTTTAAACACAAATTGCACCATGCCTTAAAGCTGCTGCAGTGCATTTTTCTTGTCTAACAGTTTATGATATTCTTTACTTCACTTTACTCTGAGTGAAGGAAAACGAGAGATTTGCACTTCAAGAATCCGCAGAGAGGATAAACATAGTAAACTGTGAGATCCTGCCAGCATGTGCATCTGTGGTACACATTTCATCACAGGACAGTTATAAATGTTACAGTACAATGTTAAAAATCAAAGTAATGAATGTTGAAGCATTGAAGGGGCAGAACACAGAGCACCAGAGAAATTCGAATTGAATGTCTGAGTTAATTTGGCTAATGATGTAACCGGTTTAATGTCATGTTGGAGAGACCATCAAAACAGCTAAATAAAAACAATGTTGAAGTCAGCTTCTTATTCGCCAGCCTCTTGTTTGAATTTTCCCGTTCCACTTTCAATGGTATAGCAGTTACATTCTAGCACTTCAAGAGAATAGGACGTCAATAAAAATATGTATATAAGTGTCTTAATGAGAATAAAAGGGTAAGGCAGCTTCTGGTAGGCAAAAAAAACATTTTCTGTTGTAGACATTGTGACACCTGGTTTCTATCAGCACCACTGAGTTTGTAAGTTTCTCTACAATAAATTATTACATTCTAAATTTCTCTATTTTCATCTCAAGGCCTGAGTTACTCAGAAATATTGAAAAATTAGTGGAATTATCCTTTCATTTTTGAGATGCTGCAATTAGACAGTATAGTATTAAAATAAATATACTGTTATTTATTGCCAACAGTGTAATTTTTTATCATACGTACACTTAAACTGTGAGAGACTGAATCTAAGTATGATTTAATACAGTACATTTTGATTTAATGCAGTTTAGTAATAAATTATTACTTTGCATTTTATTCCATTAAATAAGTTCTTGATACAATAGAAAAAAAAACAGAACTTAGCAGTGCAGTCGCCCCTTCTACAGAAAAGCATTCCCAAAGTATGATGTTTCCACCCCCATGCTTTACGGTTGGGACGGTGTTCTTGCGGTTGTACTTATCCTTCTTCTTCCTCGAAACACGGCGAGTGGAGTTGATACCAAAAAGCTCTATTTTGGTCTCATCTGACCACATGACCTTCTCCTATGCCTTCTCTGGATCATCCAGATGGTCATTGGCGAACTTCAAACGGGCCTGGACATGTGCTGGCGTGAGCAGGGGGACCTTGTGTGCCCTGCAGGATTTTAAACCATGACTGTGTAGTGGGCTACTAACGGCCCTCTTTGAGACTGTGGTCACAGCTCTCTTCAGGTCATTGACCAGGTCCTCTGGTGTAGTTTTCGAGATCTTGCATGGAGCCCCAGACTGAGGAAAATTGACAGTCATCTTGTGTTTCTTCCATTTTCTAACAATTGCGCCAACAGTTGTTACTTTCTCACCACACTGCTTGCCTATTGTCCTGTAGCCCATTCCAGCCTTGTGCAGGTCTACAATTTTGTCCCTGGTGTCCTAAGACAGCTCTTTAGCTTTGGCCATGGTGGAGAGGGTGGAATGTGATTGACTGTAGTATCTGTGGGGCTGGATGTCGCTTTATAAAAAATAATACGGGTTACCGAGTTAAAAGAGGTGGCAGTTGAATACGAGGTTAATGAGTGGCAGAATAGGAGGGATTCGATGGGCAACTGATAAAAATGCAAAATCTTAATTATTTAAAAATTAATGATAAATCTTGGATTTTCATCCACAGTTGGAATGGCACCTACTAATAAGCTGAAAAAAAAACGTTGGAACGCACCTACGAAAAGGTTACAAGACTCTCCATTATTTGAGGGGGGAAAACCGCAAAATGCAGTGTATCAAATGCTTACTTTCCCCACTGCATATTTATATGCCATATCTTTATTACATCTCTATTGTTTTATTTAATTTATTTTTTAATTTATTTTATATATATATATATATTTTTTTTATCTATTTTTGCTTTTTTCATTTTTGTTGCTTCTATGTGTTATCTAACAAATTGGCAAATATGATATAGAGTTGTTCTGGAAAATCAGCTGTAGCGTATTATGCTGTACACACCACAACACAGGTTTGATTCTGGCTGTATTAAAGCTCCATAGATGCAAATTTATAGGCATTTATAGTGCTTTTGTATTACTCCCCCACCGAATGACTGTTAGTATTTTGGTAACAAAACATAGTGGAATATTATCAAATCATTTTGGTCCTCAGCCCAGAATAAAAATTCCACTTTTGATCTGCACCAGAGGCTAGTGTTAGCTTAGCAAGCAGGTAGAACTCTTTCGCACAGCCTCAGTTCCACCTTACAGATTTGAGATGAATTCTCAAATCTGAGGCAGTGAACTGTTTCTGTAGTGGAGCCATTAGCTAAGCTACTCTTTCTAGGTGGCACCAGAGGCTAGCATTAGCTTAGGATGCAGTGAACAGCCTAAAATAGCTTCATGCTCCACAGCACCGGATCAATATTCAGGGGTTTAGAGGATAAAACACAAACCTGCCTTTGGGTGAAGTTGAGTGGCTGGTGTTGGAGTGACACAACTTGACTCAGGGATGTTCTTAATTCCTAATAACACTTAAGGACGTTTTAATTTTTAGTGATTTCTTGGACCTCCATGAAGCTGGACCCCAATATGATCAGAAATAAAATATAAATGCTACTATTGATTGTCCTGATATTTATTTTTTATTACCTATGATGCCATCAAACCCCCATCAATGTCTATATCTCACACAATGGTCTCATTCACTTATACTCCTTTTATACAGGTTTGTGTTGCTAAAATAAATCAACTTATTATTAAGAAATAAGGTTTGACACGTAAAGTCACTTAGGCTCCCTTATCAGTTCTTTAGTTATGGGCTAAAGAATATTTTTTCTAATAAGTGACGTCACTCAGCTCACCTTAAAAAGTCAAATTACATCAAATTGCCCCAAAAGTGCATCAAAAATAAGCTAAACGAGCTAAAACAGCAACTGGTAACATGTGTACCTTAGGAGCATGCGGATCAAAGACAAAGCTTCATGAAGTCAGTCAGTTTGGCCCAATAAACATCATGTCAGACCCACAGATGAACTACTGGATATATATTATGTGAGGTGTTTTTTTCTTACATTCCAGTGGCTGCATTTCTGGGCTTCACAGTTAACCCTTTAACTAGGCAAAGACTAATCAATGGTAATCAACTCTGTATGCAACCCTTCTGAGAGATCCCTCACTGTAAGTGTGCCCAGAGACTAATTAAACACAAACTATAAACATGAGGGTAGAATTCACTGTGCAGCGGTTGAAGGGCACTAAGCTCATGGACATTATAATAAAACATGATCAACATGAAGTCAGAGGCAAGAATGAAGCTTGATTTTGTCCATTCTCAAAGACGAAACCTTTTTCCTGCCTTAACGCTAATGCAAAACATATTTCTGCTGTTTAATCTGATCCTCTTCTTGAGATTTGATTGAGAGATTGAGATTGGAATAATCTTATACTTTCACCCTAATCCAATAACCAATAACAGTGCATCCAGCAATAAAAGAATCAGGTGTATCTTTTATATGGTGATAGACAATAGAGTCACTCACATATAGCATTAATTTTACATGCTGGCGTACTTTCCTATGCCCAATATGGACATGTGTGTGCGGTAACTCTGGAAGTGTAAGGGGCAATCACCAAATTCATTCAAAGCGTTACTGAAGCACGTACCTCTGCCATTCTCCACATCCTGTGACGCAATCACAAATCCGAAACCTTCTCCCGGCCTCCTCTTGAGCTCTACCTCAAATCCCTGAAGTGCAGGAGGGTGAACCTTCTCCTCTGTCCTGACTCTGGGGTTGAGTGCAGTCCCACCATCTTCAGAGCTCATCCAATCACGTGGCTCCAGCGTCAGAGTGACAGGTACTGAGTCTAAGAAGCTGGTGCTCTGTACTAGTGAGGAGCGCACCAGTGTTTGAGGAGGTGGGGTCAGGGCTTTCCTTGGCACAGGGGGACTGTTGGTGAGAGGGATGTGTGATGCAGAAGCAGGACGCGGTGGAACGGAGCTGTGTTGGCGCGCAGATTTCGGAGAAATGGGAGAATGTAAAGAGCCTAAATAGGGAATAACAAGAGCAGAGGAAGAAACACCTGTAAGCTGCAAAATTATGGGGGGTTGTGCATTTGGTAGAATTTAAAACTGAGCAGCTCTAATCACTTGCCTCCTCTCTGAACCAGCAGAATGACCTCTCCCATATTAGTGTGTTCTTGTAGAATTCGCTGGACCTGGAATAATATTCAGCACATTAGTTTTTACTTCCACACCTCAGTATCAGGCCAACCTTAGATGCAGTTATCACTGGTGATAAATTAAGCATGACGTTATTTGTGGTAATTATTTATTTCTTACTCTTTTCACTTTGAAACAAGAGGAAAAGTACCATCCTTTTAGTCATAATCAATATTTACAAAAACAAAAATCAGTAAAAATGTTCAATAGAATATTAAATAAATGCCTCCAGTACTAATCATAATGTCTAATCTATAAGAGATTAATTTGTCCACTCCTTACCTTTCCACACTTTACTGCCACTTTAACATTTTCGTCCTTCCCATATGAAAACAAATGAGTTACAGCTGTGTCCTTTCAACAACAGCTGTTCCCAAAGGAGTCACTGACATTATATTCCCCTTCAAAGAAAGTCTAACAATTCCACAAACAACTACCCAACACAGCTGACTTCAGATTTCTTGCATTTCTTGTACATTTCTTGTATCTAAGAAATGTAGTAAGGAGATATTGCTGGGATGATCAGATATAAGATGCCCCACTTGCATACAGAAGGGGAAAGAAAAATGTAAAACATAAGTATAAAGCAAAAAAATAAGTATAAAAGAGTGTTTGAACCTGCAGTGCAGAAATGCTTTAAATCATGATTTAAATTTACATAGATCAGACTCTTAACAGTCTTGCTAGACCTGGTAGACCAACAAAATGGTCTCCATCAGATAAACAGCATTCCAGCTTTTCCTCCTTTGAGAGAGAGGAGAAATCAAGGGTCAGATCTAAACCAATCTTCAGATGTTTCTGCGCACACTTTCCATGTGAGAGACCAACTCAGGCTATCAATCATGAGAGGAAGTGTCAGTTATAAAAGCTCATCTACAATTCCTCCACAAATATACTTATCCTCCACACACAGGCAACTGTTACGAGGAGAGGGTCAAGACCAGACACTTTTTTTCACAAACAACTTTTGGATCGCTTTTAATTTGGTCCTATTTATCATAAACTTTCACCCATTGTAATTCATTCTGCTGTGTTCAGACTGACAGCAAAATGGAAATACATGCTTTTCTTTGGGACAGCGATGAATACTTAGGGGGTTGCAATACTTTCATTAGGAATTGTACGTTGGGTAGCAAATGGAAGGCGCTGTAGACATCCATGACCCAAAGCTTTCATCACTTCTGCACTCAAAAGAGTTCCTTCCTCCCTTCAGGAACCATCTTCACCACTCTTTTATTGTGTATTTTACATCTCATTGAAGATCTCAGTGCTCTGTGCTCCAGGTTTTTGGTGGAATTCCTCTCCACAGAATTTAAAAGACTTTCTCCTCGTTACAGTTTGAATGCTAATGCTAGAACAATGGCTATTGGGTCACTGAAAAAGGAAATAGACAAAAAAAGAACAAGGTTTAAACTAGCAAACCAATAATTGGACCTATGTACTTTTATGGACTGATAAGTCTTAATAATTTGATACTTGGATAATATGAAGAAAAGACATCTCAAACCTCGTGGAGTCCTCTCTATCATAGCTATGTCAGAAATGCGGCTAAACGTCAACTAAAATCAGTTTCATCTCCTTCAACAACAATTCCACAAGATAAAAACTGCACGATGGCAAAAAAGAAGAACGTCACTGCTCTCCTGAGCTCCATCACATACTGCTGTTCACTAGCTTATGTTGACTCTTCGTT
>JAMWET010003187.1:0-30050 GCA_024036415.1 Prochilodus magdalenae | reverse complement strand
ACATCTGGGCTGCAGGGACAGAGAAGAGTCTGGATGCATGTCTTCCATGAGTCTTCAAGGACGGCAGGTTGAGTCGAGCTGTACTTGAAGCTCAAAGGGCTCGAGGTATCTACTCTTAACCATGGCCGTAAGGAGGGAGGCGCTGGTCCATGCCTGGGCTGGGTAGGCCCAGAGTTTTAAATCTTCATACGGGCAATGACAGGAACCCAGTGAAGGGTGTTTTGGTTTTTTTTTTTTTCGTTTGGGGTGGGTTTTTTTTTTTTTTGGGGGGGGTGGGAGGGGGGTTTTTTTTGGGGGGGGTCTTGTGTTTGGGGGGGGGAGAGCGCAGCAGTGGAGGACGGGGGTGAACTGGGAGAGTGAAGATGAGTCGAGCCGCTGCGTTCTGGACCAGTTGCAGGGGCCTGATGGCCACTAGGAGGAACACCAACCCAAGAGCAAGTTGCAGTAGTCTAGCCTTGACACACATATACACACACACACTCACTCATACATTATACACCACTACACACTCTCCACTCACTACATATACACACACCACACTCACTACATATACACACACACACACTCCACTACATATACACACACACACACTCACTACATATACACACCACCACACACAACACACACTCCACATACATATAGTCACACTACACACACACACCACACACACACTCACTCACACACAATCACACTCCATACATATACACACTACACACAATCACACTCATTACATAATACACTACACACACACACTCACTACATACACACACTCCTACATATACACACACTACACACTCACACACACTACACAATCACTACTAATATACACACACTACATAACACACAAACTAAATACAATACAAACACACATACACACTCTCTCACACTGAATAATGTGTGTGTGTGTGAATCTGCATGTGTAGTGTGAGGCAGGGTGTAGAATATCGTGTTGAGGGTGTTTAAGATTAAAAATGTTTAGATTGAAAACAAATAACAACAACTGTATTATTCTCTATAACTCCATTCTGTAGGGAGAAATCCTGAAATCCTCACTTTCTTCATCTGTGTGTAGATTACGTCCCCTCACTCTGGATCCCAACACCGCACAACGCTACCTCAGACTGGTCTGAGAAGAACAGAGTGGTGACTTGAGTAATGACCAGCGTACTCTACATCCCCAGAGAGATTTGAGTAAGTGTCAGGTGATGGGTAAGGAGAGTGTGAGTGGACGCTGTTACTGGGAGTTGAGTGGAGCAGTGTGAGAGGATGGTCTCTGTGTTCATATCAGTCATCATATAAAGGGAATCAGCAGGAAAGACGGGAGTAATGATTGTGTGTTGGATGGGAACAGTCAGTCCTGGAGTCTGCAGTGTCTCTTCTTACCTCTCTCTTTCTGCACAACAACATGAGACTAAGATCTCAGGACGACCATCCTCCCAGAATGGGAGGTATGGGATCACAGTGCAGGAACTCTGTCCTTCTACAGCCTCTCACACAGTGACCATCCTAACACAGTCCCAAACACCACATTTCACTCAGCCCGCTCTACGCTGGTTCTGCTTGGTGGAAACTGTGAGTTATGTGTAAAGAATGAGATTTTTAAAATTATCGATAGAAGGACTCACTGGATCATCAGGTTGTACATCCAGTTCCCCAGTGGTGAATCACTCCTAGAATTTATAAACAGATAGAAAAAGGAAGTTCTTTTCCTCCGAAAAAACGACGTTCAGCAGCAGCAACACAACTGTACAGAAGCCATCCCTCCACTAGAGGGAAGCTGTAAACATGACAGAATGTACAGAAAGACTTTTAAAAGAGACTTCATAACATATGGCTTTCCAAATGTGGGAGTAACAGGAATATGGACGTCGGATTGGATCTGAGCTCTTTGTTAAATGAGGTTGTGTAGAAATGGGAAGTGAATATTCTACACATGTATGTATTGTCCAGATCAGTATGATGGACAAGAATAACTGGGTTATAATCTGGAGAAATACTGTTACATTCTAAAGAAACCTAAGGTAACTGTAAGCGGAGACTCAGGTTTCCAACCAGGACTAAGGTTTGTAGTGTGTGTAAGGTGTGTTGTAATAAACTAACGGTTCAGGTGTTATGCTGCAGTAGGTGTGTGGCGTGGTGCGTGGGCGTTGTCTCTAGTAACAGTTATGACAGCAGGTGGTGGTGAAGTTTTACAGTGTATGTGTTTCACCATTATCTGTGTGTTCATATTTTCAAGTCTTTATAAATAAACAATCGTACTAGGTCTCACCTCCTCTTCTCTGATTCGCTGTAACGTTTGTTAAACGACGACACCCGCACTTTAAGATACGGTACCCTTTACTGTATTAACCCACCTGCTTCCGTGATTCCGCCTGATAGTACTTACAAAACAGCATCCGTTCAATCTCAGTACATCGAGCTAATGTCAACGAATTTTTAACCGTACAAAGTAAAGGTATATACATTTTTTGTTTTCCCACCCCATTGAATTTGTGTCTAATATTCAAACTATAAGCAAGTCGCAAATCATTTATCGCTACTTAATCGTGCATCACCGTTGCATGGCGATCTAGGCGAGGGTAATAAGTACTTCTAACAGAATCTGCTAATCATCAGTGTGTCTCATGTAAAAGTTTAAGCCTAATAGATCCATGGCGTTGTCGTTTCATCTACCGAACACGGTTCTGTGGTACCACTGGAGAAAAAACCGGCAACCACATCCAGTGCACGGAGCCCATGTCTCACCTGGAGAACTACAAGCGCTACTTCACTACAAGCGCGGTGAGGCATTCTGTCATTCAGCCCCCCTCCCCACATCGCTTATCAGCTCTACATCCTCTTCAAATACGTCTCTCTAAAAGGATCCATGGTTCTGACTGTAGCTACATCTAGATGTTTTGTATGGGGTGGTAGTGTTCACACGGTTGCTCTCTCCATTCCTGTTTGAACTGTCGTTTAAATTCTGTACATTTACACCAATCTGTAATCTAAAGCAGCTCCGAACCAAGTTAGACCGGGGACACCAAGACCTGAACATAGTAGAGGCATAACTCTATGATCAGCATCACTGACAGTCCAGAGTTGGTTCCCTCCCACCCATGCTAGAAAAGCTCAGCACAGGGGAGGTTTGAGGAGGAGAGAGAGAGAGAGAGACGAGAGGGAGACGGAGAGGGAGAGAGAGAGCTCCAGTTTGTAAAATACACTGCTCAAAAGAATAAAGGGAACACAGCAAATAACCACATCCTAGATTGAATGAGTGAAATATCCTCATTGGAAAACTTTGTTCTATTACAAAGTGAATGTGCTGTCAACCAAAATCACACAAGATTCATCGATGGAATCAAAAGTATTAACCAATGGAGCCTGGATTTGGAGTCACACACAAAATTTCACAGTGGAAAAACACACGACAAGCCTGATCCAGCTTTGATGTAAGGCCTTAAAAACAAGTCAGAAGAGGTTCAGTGTTGTGTGTGCCTCCACTGGCCGTTGTAGGTAGGTCATACAGGACATGGAGCCACACACAACCACTGACTCATTCTGACTTGTTTTTAAGGACATTAAATCAAAGCCGGATCAGCCTGTCGTGTGTTTTTCCACTGTTCATTTTGTGTGTGACTCCAAATCCAGGCCTCCATGGTTAATAAATTTGATTCACATTTGATGAGTCCTGTGGTGATTTTGTTGATCAAGCAATGCAGCTTTGTATAGAACAAAGTTTCCAATGAGGATATTTCACTCATTCAGATCTAGGATGTGTTATTTGGAGTGTTCCCTTTATTCTTTTGAGCAGTGTATTTACAAACCTGGAGCCGTTACCTCTCTCTCTCTCTCTCTCCCCTCTCCTCTATCTCTCTCTCTCTCCCTCCATCAAAACCCTCCCTGTGCTGAGCTTTCTGAAGAAGGGACCAATGTCTGGACTGTCAGTGATGCTGATCAATATGAGTTTAGCCTCTACTAGTGTTCAGGATAGTGGTTGTCCCGTCTAAAGCTTGGTTCGGAGCTGCTTTAGGATTACAGATTGTGTAAATGTACAGAATTTAAAACGACAGAGATCAAACAGGAATGGAAGAGAGCACCGTGTGAACACCACCCCCCCCCCATACAAACATCTAGATGTAGTTCAGCAGAACCATGATCCTTTTTCAGAGAACGTCTCTGAAGAGGATGTAGAGCTGATAAGAGTGGAGGGGGGCTGAATGACAGAATGCTCACCTCGCTGTAGTAGCGCTGTAGTTCCTCCAGGTGATACAGGCTCCGTGCACTGTGTGGCTGCGGTTCTCCAGGTACCACAGAACGTGTCAGCTGATGAACGTCCGATGGTCAAGGTAAATTTACATGAACACTGTATGATGTACAGTTCTTTGAATTAAATACCCTCTCCAGATCGCCATGACAACATACAATCACGATTAATAGAGTTTAATGTTTCACTGCTTTATTTTGAATATAGAAATATGGGGAAAAATAAAAATTTAAACGTCTGGTTAAAATTCGTTGCTTCTCGCTGCTGGTTGAACGGAGCTGTTTAACTACTACAGCCGGAATCACTGGAGCAGGAGGGAATACAGTAAGGGACCGTCTCTAAAGTGCGGGTTCTGTTTAAAACGTACAGGACTCAGAGAGAGGAGGAGCCTGTAGATGTTATTTATAAAGACTTGAAACTGAAACACACAGATAATGTGAAACACATACACTGTAAAACTTCACCACCACCTGCCATAACTTTACTGAGACACAACACACACACCTACTGCAGAATAAAACCACCTGTAGTTTATTACAACACACCTTACACACACTACAACCTTTAGTCTGGTGGAACCTGATCCCTTATATTCCCTTAGGTTCTATTAGATATCAGTATTTCTCCAGTTAAACCCAGTTATTCTGTCCATCATCTGATCTGGATCAATACATACATGTGTAGAATATTCACTTCCACATTTCTACACAAACCTCATTAACAAAGAGCTCAAGATCCAATCAGACGTCCATATTCCCTGTTACTCCCACATTTGGAAAGCCATAATGTTATTGAAGTCTCTTTTAAAAGTCTTTCTGTACATTCTGTACATGTTACAGCTCCCTCTAGTGGAGGGATGTGCTTTGTACAGTTGTGTTGCTGCTGCTGGAACGTCGTTTTCTTCCGGAGGAAAGAACTTCCTTTTTCTATCTGTTTATAAAATGCTAGGAGTGATATCACCAGCTGGGAACTGGATGTACAACCTGATGATCCAGTGAAGTCCTTCTTATCTATAATATTTAAAATCTCATTCTTTATCACATAACCTCACAGTTCCACCAAGCCAGAACCCAGCGTAGAGCGGCTGAGTGAATGTGGTGTGGACTGTGTGTAGGAGGGTCACTGTGTGAGAGACGCTGTAGAAGGACAGAGTTCCTGCACTGTGATCCACATACACTCCTATTCTGGAGGATGGTCGTCCTGAGATCTTAGTCTCAATGTTGTTGTGCCAGAAAGAGAGAGGGTAAGAAGAAGAACACTGCAGACTCCAGGACTGACTGTTCCATCCAAACACACAATCATTACTCCGTCCTTTCCTGCTGATCCCTTTATATGAGACTGATATGAACACAGACCATCCTCTCACACTGCTCCACTCAACCTCCCAGTAACAGCGTCCACTCACACTCTCCTTACACATCACCTGACACTTACGATCAAATCTCTCTGGATGATCAGAGTAACGCTGGTCATTACTCCAAGTCACCACTCTGTTCTTCTCAGACAGTCTGAGGTAGCGTTGTGCGGTGTTGGGATCCAGAGTGAGGGGACAGTAATCTACACACAGAGAAGAAAGTGAGGATTTCAGGATTTCTCCTACAGAATGGAGTTATTAGAAGAATAATACAGTTGTTGTATTTGTTTTCAATCTAAACAGTTTTAATCTTAAACACCTCAACACTGAATATTCTACACCCTGCCTCACACTACACATGCAGATTCACACACACACACATTATCAGTGTGAGAGAGTGTGTAGTGTGTGTGTGTATTGTATTTAGTTTGTGTGTATGTAGTGTGTGTATATGTAGTGAGTGTGTAGTGTGTGTGAGTGTGTAGTGTGTGTATATGTAGTGAGTGTGTGTATGTAGTGAGTGTGTGTGTGTAGTGTATGTATGTAATGAGTGTGAGTGTGTGTAGTGTGTATATGTAATGAGTGTGAGTGTGTGTGTAGTGAGTGTGTGTGTGTGTGTGTGTGTAGTGTGACTATATGTAGTGAGTGTGTGTGTGTAGTGTGTGTGTGTATATGTAGTGAGTGTGTGTGTGTGTATATGTAGTGAGTGTGTGTGTGTGTATATGTAGTGAGTGTGAGTGTGTGTATATGTAGTGAGTGAGAGTGTGTAGTGTGTGTATATGTAGTGAGTGAGTGTGTGTGTGTAGTATGTAGTGTCAAGGCTAGACTACTGCAACTTGCTCTTGGTTGGTGTTCCTCTATGGGCCATCAGGCCCCTGCAACTGGTCCAGAACGCAGCGGCTCGACGCATCTTCACTCTTCCCAAGTTCACCCACGTCACTCCACTGCTGCGCTCCCTTCACTGGCTTGCTGTCGTTGCCTGTTTTAGATTTAAAACTCTGAGGCCTACAAAGCCAGGAATGGACCAGCGCCTCCCTCCTTACGGCCATGGTTAAGAGTAGATACCTCGAGCCCTTTGAGCTTCAAGTACAGCTCGACTCAACCTGCCGTCCTTGAAGACTCATGGAAGACAAGCATCCAGACTCTTCTCTGTCCTGCAGCCCAGATGGTGGCATGAACTCCCACTGGCTGTCTGAACAGCCGTGTCTTTCGCGGTCTTCAAGCACAGACTGAAGACCCATCTCTTTGTAATGCCCCTAAGTGAGTGACGTGTAGACTAGTAGACGTGGATGTTGAAATACCTTGTCTTGGCACTTACACTGACCATAACCTGTCTCCTCTCTAGGTATGGGTGCTGGGCTGGGTTGCCAGATTGGGCACTAATGCTTATATATGTCTGTGTATTGATCTCTCGAAGTATCAGCACTGGCCCCTGTTCGGGCAGTGTCTGAGCTCATGGCGAGTTCTAGACTCTATATTTCTTATATTAGCAGGGAAACATTATCCGACAGAACGCTAAGCACAGCTGTAAGCCGCTCTGAATAAAATCGTCTGGTAAATGTTATAAATGTAAATGTAGTGTGTGTAGTGTGTGTGTATGTGTGTGTGTAGTGTGTAGTGCAGTGTGTGTGGGTGTGTGTGTGGGTATGTGGTACATACACTGTAGAAAATCTTCTCTGGTTTTTGGTTCTGAGGATAAAGTCTGAACTGCTGCAGCTGTGGAGACACAAACACACAGACCAGCACAGTCAATAGAATAGAACAGAGTGAGTGAGTGAACAGAGTGAGTGAGTGAGTGAACAGAGCGAGTGAGTGAACAGAGCGAGTGAGTGGTCAGCTCCTCTTACCATGTGGAGGGATCTTACTGAACTCCTCTCTGCAGAACTCCTCTTGTCGCTCTTTCAGCTCAGAGACAGATCTCCTCACTCCATCAAAGGATGGAGAGACACAGAGAGACTGGAAACTCTACAGAGAGAACAAACACAATGGAGGAAGATAAAGGTGTACAGGAGAAATGAAGCAGCTCAAATCACACTAAAGACAAACTTGTGATTCCAGACAGGAGTATTTACGGTGGTCTTCATCAGCTTCTGGTGGGAGGAGTTTTAGAAGCTTGATGAGGAACAGGTTCCTCTGTAGATCAGTGATTGGTACCTGGAGGAAATGGATGTGATCCTCTGTGTGTGAAAGCTGCTCCAGACGTACAGTGTTAGTGTCATTAGTGTTGAGTTTGAGGCTACTATTGTGTCAGAGCCAAAGCATTCGACTTCCTCAGACCTAAATGACCTCCGCCCTGTCGCACTGACCCCCATCACCTCTAGCTCTTCTCATCTGAGATCCTCTCTGCCTGCTACACTGGACCCACACCAATCTGCCTACCGCAGCAACAGGTCAACAGTGGACAGCGTTTCTAAAGCGCTCCACACTGTACTGACCCACCTGGACCGTCAGAACCCATATGTCTTCTTCTATGTTCTTCACACTGATCCAGACAGCTTGGTATCAGCACATCTCTCTGCAGGTGGATTCTGGCCTTCCTGACTGACAGACCTTCTCCTCCACCATCACCCTGAACACCGGTGTTCCACAAGGCTATGTGTTAAGCCCTCCTCTGTTCTCCCACATCTCTGATGACCTCAGCTGATCACTAAACTTTACTTCCTACGGAGCCTCAAGAAAGCTCGCCTGTGTCCTGGGAGTGCGTACTCTGAACTCTCAACCACTGAGAGCATGCTCTCAATTTGATCATGAAGTAAAGTCCAGCTCCATATCACTGAAGAATTCTAGGTGGAGATAATAAATAATTGCCCCCCCGCCCTTTAAAGTGATATGATGCTCTATATGTAATTAAGCAGTGAGGAGCTGAACTCCACCCTCCTCTGCTCTCACGGCAGACCGGCAGTGTCGCCTACAGAGCACCGCTCTGTATTTTTTTATCTTGTGCTCGTGTTTATTGGGTGACTCGTTAGATTGGTTAGACTGATGGAGGTGTAAAACTGAAGTCTGGGTTTTTCGTCTGTGGACACGAGAACTGAGGACGTATCCGGTTCTTCAAGGGCTGTACCATTTCATAGGGAGAAGGGCACAAGGGGTAGGGGTAAAAGTAAGAAATGGGATTGGGCCTAGCTACATCACTGCACTGAACTGTAGTTTCTGGCGTTATGCACTATTCATATCTGCACAGGCCGTTACTGTACATACTGTATATAACCTCACTGTCGTATATTTAACTCTCCACATTTACAGTACATACCACCTACACTGTATCTCTACACTCACTCTGTACACACGGATATTACTTATTAACACTAACTGTACTTTCTTCTACTCCACTCTACTCCACTGTCCATCACTGTACGCACTGTAACCTTGTTCACCTGCCGCGTTTACTTCCTGCACTGTATACGTACATAATTCTGCACCTCTGGTTAGATCTGCAGTTCATTGGCTCTGTATCTGTACAATAACGACTCTAATCTAACACAGCTAATAGGTACTGGAAGCTTCTACCCCACCAATTATCATCTAAAGTACCGCACGTCTTCATCACCCAACACTTCCCTAAAGCACTTCCAGATTTAAACAGACCTGCTTGTGTTATTCTCAACACTAAAGTCTATAAATCCTGTTTCATACAGAACAGTGTGTCATACAGTATCAGCACCACACCAACAAGCCTGTTACTGATTACACCTGGATGACCTTTGAACCAGGACATGTGATCAGACATGCAGGTTATATGAGGGTAACTGGTCACATGACACAGTCAATCTGTGTTCAGTCCTCACCTTAATAGTGTGTACAGCCTGTTTCAGCTCCTGCTGCTTCTTCTGGTTCTCCTGGATCCTCTGCTGGAGTTTACTCTGCACCTCCTTCAGCTGATTCTATAAACAGATATACTCTGATTGTGAATTATGACCTACAGGAATTAGTTTTAATAGCAGCTCAATAAAGTCATTACCTCTACAGAGCTTTCACACGGTCATGTGACCACTATAAGGCTATATATAGGTGTTGGCTGGTCACATGATCACTGAGTGGTCTGACCTGTTTACTGAACACTTCCTACATCTCCAACATTTTAATACATCATTTCAAACTTGATCCACTAAACGCAGGAAATGGATCAGTTTAATCCTCCAGCTGATTAATGAGACTCTAGATTACAATGGATCTACTGTAATTAGGTTCCTAAAGATCTCTAGTTCTCACCTGTTTCTCGGTTCTCTCAGTTTTAGCTGAGACTGTATCGTGGCCTCTGTGTTTCTCCATCGTACACAAGTAGCAGATGAAGCTTCGGTCAGTACGACAGTAGATCTCGATCAGCTTGTCATGCTCAGAGCAGATCTTCTCCTGTAGCTGTGAGGAGGCTTCCACCAGCTTGTGCTTCTTCAATCCAGGAACTTCATAGTGAGGTTTAAGATGAGTTTCACAGAAGAAGGCCAGACACGTCAGACACGACTTGATGGCTTTGAGTTTTCTCCCAGTGCAGAAATCACACTCCACATCTCCAGGTCCAGAGTAACGGGGAGCAGGAGGAGCAGCTTGGAGTTCTGTCTCCTTCAGTTTCTCCACCACTTCAGCCATTACATTGTTTCTATGTAGAACAGGTCTTGGAGTGAACGTCTCTCTGCACTGGGGGCAGCTGTAGACCCCCCTCTGATCTTCCTGATCCCAGCAGCCGTTAATACACACCATACAGAAGCTGTGTCCACAAGGAATAGTCACCGGATCCTTCAGCAGATCCAGACAGACTGGACAGCTGAACTGGTCATGAGCTACTGAAATACTGGCCTCTGCCATTTTCCTGAACGTCTAGACGGAGAGAGAGCAGCACTCTGAGATCAGTCTCGTTTCTCTGAACGGTATAGGAGAGATGTCCTGGTTTTCTGCAGGTAAAAGTGTAATAGAGAGGGTGTGGAGAAAGAGAGGAGGAGCAAGGGGAGGGAGACAGAGAGAGAGGACAGAACTGATTAGTGGGGTTATGGAAGGTGAACCTGATAAACTGGTATCTCTGTGAACTTTGACTTTGAAATCTGCTGACAGCTTCATAAAGCTCCTACAGAACCCAAATTAGAAAGCAGTACTATTACAGCTACACGGTTCCTGAGTGAACTACCTGCCCTACAGTTCAGAGCGCTCTTCCTACAGAGAGTCCCACTGCTGCTGAAGGTCTGATCTAAAGCTCCGTCTGCTTGTATGTACAGTTACGGAGGAGTCCAGGGCGGATCAGGACTCCTACAAACCACCGCTACATTTAAACAGTGATGGGCTTTAACAAGCAGTACAAACATGCTGAGACTAACAGAACACCCCCCTAATAACCCACCCTGATCTGACATACAGATCTCTCTCAGGACGTGTGGTGGCTTACCTTGCTCTGGGCTTGATGGTCCATCTGTGGCTTCAAACACCGCAGGACCCTACAGAACGAGTCAGAACCGCCTCATGTTCAGCACAAGGTTCCTTCAGTACTGCAACCAGAAGACCCAAAGATGAACTGGTGGAGGGAACGTATTTAAACTACTGGGAGGGTCACATCATCTACTGGTCTCAGAAAGACGTCCATCACGTCTCTCAGCAGGCAGTGGACGAGGAGGTCACCTCCAGAAGTAGTCCGACTGTAGAACAGACCTACAGTGATCTCAGTCCGGCTGGTGTTCCCAGGTAACAGGTGACACTGAGAGCTGATCCAGATCAACAACATGGTGTTCAGTGTGAACCTGTTGATCACTATTTCCCACTGATTCTCTGAAACCCGGGAACAGGATCAGGAGATGGTGAATGAAGCACATAAGCCTGAGAAGGAAACATGATGTTTATAATAAACACTGTATGATCATACAGGATATTAAATCTCCCTGTTTGAACTATTGAGCACTCTCTTAATGTTCAGTTCTAATGTTCAGTCTTACATTTCTATAGTTTATAGATCAACTTTCACATTCACACTAGCACACCTCTCAAGTCTCTCTCACTGGGCTCAGAACTCACAGTCTCACACCGAACCTTTATAACCTCAACCGGTACAAACACCTCAGATTACAACTCATTTAAACTGTATTAACTCATATTAACTCATATTTGAGTTTATTACTGATATTATATCTTGATGGTCACTGTGGTCTGTGGAACATGACGGACATCTAGTGTTCATAAGCTGGTACTACATCATAGTGTTTTCTTGCAGAGAGTAGCGGTACAGTTCATTCTCTACACATTGTGCTTTTCTCTTCCACTGTATTGACTAACTGGAGTTCTGTTGTGATGAGATTCACTGTAGAACATGTTCATATGTTCATGTACTTCAGATAAATAGATGGAGGTGTATATATCAGTGCACTTCTTTACAGCTTTGGCACTTTTGTTCCTCATTTTATTCCTAGTAGTAAAATCTCCTGTACTGGGATTTTCTCAACTGCTTTCTGAATTGTTTAGTAACTTAAACTTGATCAGAAATAACACAATATTTAGTGTTAGCTTTAATTAAACATCATAAACACAGAACAATCTCCACTTCCCATGGAAAAGAACCGGATCCAGTTTTTAATGGTCCCAGTGAAGCACATTTCTGTGGTGTGTCCTATATGAAGTGTGTTGAGTAAGAAATGTTGGAGTGTTGAGGAGAAAATCCAGCTCTTTCTGAACTAAACTAAGATGGTGTTAGTGTGTGATGGAGCTGTATTAGCAGGTGAGCTGATCTAACAGTACTGTGTTAGTTCAGTAGCGTTAGCATTGTTCTCTTAGCTGGGTAACTATCTTTAGTCTACAGAGAGCTATAGAGCGGATAACTGATCAAATACAAATGATAAACTCACATTACTGAACATCAAATGATTTAGGAGACTCCAAACCTGGAAATCAGAGCTGAATCAAGTGTTAGCTTGTGCTCGGTTGATTAGCAGCGCTCAGTCTGAGGTAAATGTCCGTTGGTCGGTGCTCGCGCTGATTTGGAATGTGAGGCGGTTCTGTATCCCTCCGCGGCTCTGGACCGGATCACTCCGCTGAAGGCGGGGAAACTAGTGCGCCTGTTCTCCAGATTAGCCGCTAGTTAAACGGCTTCGTTCAGGAGGTCCGCTTATCTGGGTGGGTTTAGTGCGGAGGTGGGAACTAGTTCCAGTTACTCCCTTACATTAACTCCATAATTAACATAACTCATGACTTACATAACTTCTCCTACATGAACACATATAATCAGGGGCGCAGATGGCACTGGGGACGGGAAGGACATGTCCCCTCCAGATTTATATTGACCCCATCCGAAATCTAGCATCTACAAGCATAAACGTTGGGGTTTTAATTTAATTAACTGTACGTTTGTTGAATTCCGTGCTCCACAATGTCCTCGTTTTTAAACTAGGAAGCGCTCAGTTCGGAGGTTACCTTGTTCGGAGCTCCTCAGTTCCAATGTAAATTTAACGCACCTTCTCAAGTCCGGGGTCCTAAGGAGCTCATAACTGCCTGTGTCTGTGCCTGTAGACTGCGTTAAATTTACATTGGATTTGGAACAGGAACACGGAGCTCCGAACAAGGTAACCTCCGAACTGAGCGTTTCATAGTTTAAAAACGAGGACATTGTGGAGCACGGAATTCGACAAGTTAGTTAAATTATAACCCCAACGTTTACGTGTATGGTTACCGGCCACAGGCTGTAGTCGGTAACCATGGTGATCATACACAACGTTCTAACTAAAGATGCTATATTAAGAACGGAGCCGTCTTTGGTCTAATAACTGAGCTGAGAAGAGAAAACTAGACTAGAAAGAAAATAACCCAAGTGTTTTTTTAAGAACCAAAATATGTAAATATCCTGTTGACTTTCCCCGATGTGGCAAATATTTGATTTGAAGGAAGTTCCTCTGACAACAACGTATTTGGACTTTGGATTTGAAGTAGCCTAAGCTAAATTTAAAATAGCTAACAGGACTCTAGGCTTTAGGTGAATATCTATAATGTTGTCATTTTATGTATGATGTTATTTTAGTAAGCAGTCACTGAAATTATAAGATGTAAAATGTTAACATTGTCTTCCATGCTTTGCCTAGGCTGTGTGTTGTTTATTAACTCAGTCAATAAACTTTGTATGATCAACAAATGAGCTTGTGCTCAGCTTTATTGAACAGCATACATCTCCCGGCCCTTTCTCTTGTTCCCCTCGTCAACCTGTCGTTGACCTTCTATTTGTTACCCCCTAGGTCCATCTAGTGGTCATACTTGGAACTACCATTGAATGCATTCTGCATATCAACACATCCCCCTTTCTGTAGATCTAACATCAGTCTAACACTCTGAATTTACTTTAAACATTCATCAACACATCAAGTTCTCAACAATCATTTTTTTTTTTTTTTGAACAAGCATTCAGTCCAATCTCTCACAAGTCCAGTCTATTAGGTCTTTTTGTCTGGCGCCCAGATCTTCTCAGGACAGGTAATTCCGACTGAACATTGCTTGTATCCATCTGCAAATTTCCATCCTTGTCTGCATTTGATGCTGCATCCGCACTGAATGCACCAGAAACAGTCTCAGTCTCTGAGAGAGTCTCTTTTGTCTTCAGAAGGCTGCGACGGTTCCTTCTGAGCACATGTCCTTCTTCAGTCATCACTTCATATGATCTAGGTCCGACTTCCTGGAGAACAGTCGCTTTCCTATTCCATGCATCTTGATCCTGGATTCGTACCACATCATCTTTGGCGAGTGGACTGAGAGGTTTTGTTGACTTGTCATAACGTTGTTTTTGTTTCCATTTCAAGTTTTCCAATTTTGTCTGTATCCCTGTGTTGTGCTTGAAGTCTGTGTAACAGGGAAGGGTAGTGCGTAATTTGCGGTTCATCAACAGTTCTGCCGGGGACAAACCACATTCAAGCGGGGTAGCTCTGTAGCTTAGAAGAGCTAAGTAAGGATCTGACTTGCTGTCTGTGGATTTTTTTAGAATCTGTTTGATGATATGTACACCCTTTTCAGCTTTGCCATTTGTCTGAGCATGCTGAGGACTGGATGTGACATGATTGAAGCCATAGTGGCTTGCAAACTGCTGCCACTCTTTGCAGCTGTAACAAGGACCATTGTCACTCACTACAGTCTTTGGTATTCCATGCCTGGCAAATATGGATTTCATATGCATAATGACAGTACTGGCAGTTGTGCTTGACAGCAAGGCAATTTCAGGAAAGTTTGAGTAATAATCAATGACTAGCAAATAGTCCTTTCCATTGCAATGAAACAGGTCAGTTCCAACTTTCTCCCAAGGTGCAGTGGGAAGATCTGGAATCAACATTGGTTCCCTTGCCTGTTTGCTCTGGTATTTGTTGCATGTGTCACACTTTCCTACCATGTTTTCAATGTCTCTATTAATACCAGGCCAGTACACAGCACTTCTGGCTCTCCTTTTGCACTTCTCAACTCCAAGGTGTCCCTCATGTATCTGTCTAAGTATCTCTGGCCTAAGGCTGTGTGGGATGACTATTCTACTGTCTCTTAGTAACAGTCCATTTGCCACACTTAGCTCTGATCTGAAGTGATAGTATTTTGGACAGGAGCCTCTCGGCCATCCGCTGAGCATATTGTTGATCACTGTTTGCAATTCACTGTCTTTGTCCAATTCATCACTTATTTGTTTTGCTTTGACCTCAGATACTGGCAGGGATTCAACTATCATGTTGATGTGATTGTCAATTTCTTTTTCAGTGGAACTCACTTCATCTATCACTGGCGCTCGTGACAGCGCATCCGCTAACACTAAGTGTTTGCCTGGAGTGTATATTAACTCAAAATCATATCTCTGCAGTTTCATGATGAGTCGCTGTATCCTGGGCGACATCTCGTTTAGATTCTTTTTGATAATTGACACCAGAGGGCGATGATCTGTCTCGACAGTGAAAGTGGGAAGCCCATAGACATAGCAGTGGAATTTATCTAGTCCATAGGCCAGTCCCAAGCATTCCTTCTCTATTTGTGCATATTTAGTTTCAGTTTTAGTCATTGATCGTGAAGCGTAGGCAACTGGCTTCCAGCTATCTCCTTCTTCCTGCAGGAGAACAGCTCCCAGTCCATCCTTTGATGCATCTGTTGAAATCTTCTGTCTCTTTGCTGGATCATAATACGCCAGCACAGGGAACTTGGTTAGAGTTGCCTTGAGAGCATTCCATTCTCGCTCATTTCTTGTTGTCCACTTGAACTCTGTGGAGTCATGCAGTAGTTCCCTCAGTGCTGATGTTTTCACGGATAAGTTGGGTATAAACTTGCCAATAAAGTTGATCATCCCCATCACTCTGAGTACTCCTTTTTTGTCTGCGGGGCGTGGCATGCTAAGGATAGCTTTTATCTTCCTGTCATCTGGCTCAATGCCTTCAGCAGACAACTTGTCTCCAAGGAACGTTATTTCTTGCACACCAAACTGACATTTCGCACGATTCAATTTCAGTCCATTGTGAGATATCCTGTGGAGGACTTTTGCTAGTCTTTCGTTGTGTTCTTGTAGGGTGGATCCCCATATGACCAGATCATCAATGTAGCACCGCACCCCTTCTAGACCCTCTAACATGTTGTCCATCGCACGATGATAGATCTCTGATGCTGAAATGATGCCAAATGGCATTCGTAGGAATCTGTAACGACCGTAGGGCGTATTGAATGTGCAGTATCGTGAGCTTTTGTCATCTAACTTGATTTGCCAGAATCCTTGTGCTGCATCTAACTTGGAAAAGTACTTAGCACCTGCCATCTCACTTGCAATTTCCTCACGTTTCGGTATCTGGTAGTGCTCCCGTTTTATGTTTCTGTTTAAGTCTCCTGGGTCCATGCAAATCCTCAGTTCTTTGTTTCTATTCTTTTTGTCTACACATACCATAGAGTTTACCCACTCTGTAGGCTCTTCAACTTTTGTGATCACGTCCATCTCACACATTCTGTCCAGTTCATTTTTTAGGCGCTCCCTAAGTGGTGCTGGGATTCTTCTTGGTGCGTGAATCACTGGTTGCGCATCCTCTTTCAGTTGAATTTTGTATGTGTAGGGAAGGCAACCCAGTCCTTTAAAAACATCAGGAAAACGCTGCACTACGGAGTCAACTGTACTGTTGTGTGGCCTCACAGCTTCTGAATAGCTGATTTGGTAGACTCTTCTCACCAGATTCAGTTTCTTCGAGGTGACCCCTCCTATCAATGACTCACGATTTTCAGGTACTATAGAGAACAGCACATTGTATTCTTTGTTCTTCACATTGACTCTCAGTTTGCACTGACCTTTGCTTTCTATTTCCTTTCCATTGTAATCTTTTAGTTGCACTGATTTCTTGAATATTTTCGGCTTTTCTTTCATTGCCCTGATTTCTGTCATGCTGATTAAATTAGCTTGCGCACCTGTGTCAATTCTCAGTGCTACCAGAGCTCCATTTATTGGCAGTGAAACGATCCAATTGTCCTCCTCTGCGTGCCTTTCATGTGCCTCAGTGCCTTGCCCATTTTTTGCATTTTCACATGACACCATTCCCACGAAGAAAGTTTCACTTAGGTCTGTTTCCTCAACTATCCTCACGGGCTTTGATCTCTCTTTAGTTAAACACTGTTTGGCAAAGTGATTTTTTCCATTGCATTTTGCACATCTCTTGCCATACGCAGGGCATTGTCTTGGCTCATGTTTTCCACCACATCGTTTGCAACCTGCCGTGTCTTTGTTAGTTTTCTGTTGATCATTTCTTTTCATTTTGTTTCTGACTACTGCTACTTTAGCACTCTCGTGCACTACGGAGGCACTCGTGTCAGCAAACGTCTTTGCATGCTGCTGTGCTAGCTCATTAGCACGACATATTTTCTCAGCTTCTTCCAACGTTAGCTTATCGTCTCTTAGCATCCTCTCCCTTGTCCTTTTGTCATGTATTCCATAAACTATCTGATCGCGGACCATGGAATCTTTCAAAGTTCCAAAATCACATGACTGTGCTTTCAGTTTTAAATCAGTCACAAAGCAATCAAATGTTTCGCCTGCCTGTTGCATTCGTGAACGGAACACATACCTCTCATATACAATGTTCTTTTTCGGGGAGCAGTATGCTTCGAACTTCTCAATGACTTTGCTGTATTTTTCTTTGTCATCAGCCGTGTCAAACTCGAACGTGTTGAAGACTTCAATGGCTTGGGGACCCGCGACCGTGAGCAACATTGCGATCTTCCTTGGCTCCGGCTTGTTGTCCATACCCGTGGCGGACATGTATAGCTCGAAGTGCTGCTTGAAAGACCGCCAATTGCCGTCTACATTTCCGACCAGTTTTAGTCCCTCCGGTGGCTTTAACGTCTCCATCTCTGATTAATCCAGTGGCTTTACACGAAGTTTCACTCCTGGTACCATGTGTTGTTTATTAACTCAGTCAATAAACTTTGTATGATCAACAAATGAGCTTGTGCTCAGCTTTATTGAACAGCATACATCTCCCGGCCCTTTCTCTTGTTCCCCTCGTCAACCTGTCGTTGACCTTCTATTTGTTACCCCCTAGGTCCATCTAGTGGTCATACTTGGAACTACCATTGAATGCATTCTGCATATCAACAAACAATGTAAGTATCATAGATTGTTTGTTAACTTCCCCAGATGTGGTAGACTGTTATTAATATTATTATTATTAATGTTATTTTAGTAAACAACCCTTTAGCTTAAATTACAAGATTTAAAATGTTAACATTGTCCTCCTGGCCTGCAGGCAATTCCCAATGACAGTGAGGCAGGCCGTAGTCAGGTGAGACAGGATCTGCCAGGGGGCAGTGGAAGCCACAATAGAAAAAGACAGCATGAGGAAGACGAGACAGAAGGAATACAGACAGTAGAAGCAGGGAGAGAAGAAGGAGGGAGAAGAGGTGATACAGAGGGAGAGGACTGTGACCTGATAATGCAGTATACAAAGCCAAATCAACCTGACCCTAAAGTTTTGCGAAAACAAGTGCTTAAAGAGCGGACACTGACATTCCAGAATTCATGGTATGAGAAGTTTCCCTGGCTACATGTTAGTATGGGTACTGAGGGTGTTCTGTGTTTTCACTGCTCGAAAAACTTTAAGGCAGGGAAACCAGCACAAGCCAAGAGTATAGACCCATCTTTTATCAGTACTGGATTTTATAATTGGAAAAAAGCACTTGAAAAATTTTCAATGCATGAAAAGTCAGAGGGTCACAAAGTGGCTGTTACAACTGCTGCATATGAAACCAGGCCTGTTATTACACAGCTGAGCAGTGCAGTTAGTACACAGCAAGCAGAAAACAGAGCTAGCCTGTTAAAAATAATAGGAGCTGAGATGTTTCTGGCGAGGCAGGGATTGGCCTTTAGGGGTCATGAACATCACCAAGGTAACCTTGACCAGCTTCTAAAAGCAAAGCTGAAGAATACAAAGCATTCACAGAAGATCAGGCAAAGAGAGGCACGCACACATCTTGGGACTGTCAAAATGAGCGAATAAATTTGATGAGTTCATCAATTATCAGGCAAATTGCAGATGACATCCGGTCCTTACCAGTGCTACAATATTCCATTGTTATGGATGGAACAAGGGATGTCTCTGGTGTTGAGCAGGAGGCACTGTGCCTACGTTATGTTGACGCTGATTTGTTGGTGCATGAAGAGTTCATAGGGTTGTATGAAACAACATCTACAACAGGTGAAAACCTTGCCAAGATCATTTTGGACGTTCTGTTGAGGCTGAATTTACCAATATCAGGCCTCAGAGGTCAGGCATATGATGGGGCTTCAAATATATCTGGAAAGTATTCAGGTGCACAGGCTGTTATTCAGCAAGCACAACCACTAGCACCATATGTACATTGTGGAGCACACTGTGTCAACTTGGTCACACAACAAGCTTGCTCAGCCTCCGGTGTTGTGCGAAATGCACTTCACTGGATACATGACCTTGGCACATTTTTTGGGCAGTCTGGCAAACTTAAAGACAGGTTTAAAGCCATTGTTGCAGCTGAAGGGGAAGGGTCAGTGGTGTCCATCAGGCCTTTATGTCCCACAAGGTGGACTGTGCGCTCACCTGCTATCCGTGCTGTTCTCAGCCAATATACAATGGTGTTAAATGCGCTAGATGAGATGGCTGCAGGTCATTCTGAGTCTGCAAGCCGGGCAGAGGGTTTAAGTGTCCGACTGCAGCAGGGTGTTGTTGTACTGGAACTTCTGCTTGCTTTAGATGTGATCAGTGAACTAGAGGTTCTGAATGCATCTCTCCAGAAAAACACTAGACAATGGAGGGCATTCTGCAGTCTCCCTTGTCCAATAGCAAAAAAGAAAACCACTGAACACTTTGAGGCCTTTAAGAGAAGGAAAGTGTGACAGTCTGTCTGTAAAAGAGACTTTCTGCAGTCTCCCTGGATCAAGCTGTCCATTTTTACAGAAGGTTTTACCGTGCCTAGCCAGTAGATTCTCAAATCACTGAGAGGTTTATGCAGCCAGGCATTCAAAAATCAAAAGAGCTGGAAAACTCACTCCTGACTCCCATGACAAACGATGCAGCAGTTCACAAATATCCTGAACTGAATGGGGATGACTTGAGAGTCCAACTCACCTTGTTTAAAAACAAGTACAAGGTCAACACAACTGCAGATGCTGTGCATGCTTTGAAAGAAATGCCCCCTGAAGTCCGTGGCCTGTTTGATCAGGTAGAGAGACTTGTAAGGTTGCTGATGGTGGTGCCCATATCATCTGCTGAGGCAGAGCGCAGCTTCAGTACATTACGCAGGCTGAAAACATGGTTGCGATCGACCATGACTCAAAAAAAGGCTCAATGGCGTTGCTGTGTGCCATATTCACCAAGACATGCTTGACAAACTGGACAGACGAGATATTGCCCAGCAATATCTTCAGGGAAATGAAACGAGGAGAGATGTTTTTGGGACCTTTTGAGTCTCTTTCTAGAGGGTACATTTGTTTGGCTGCAGAGGGAATTCTTTTTTTATCAGTTGTGTTTATTATTTGAAAAAATTTACAAATACATAACTTACATTTCATTTCACATTTCATGCCATGTAGGCTATTTTTATTTATTTTATTTATATGAATCTATTGTTTAAGTGTATACTGTATTTAAGTTAGTATAATAAGTATTTTCATACACATTATGTTTATAATCATTTACATGAAGGCATGTTTGTGAATCATTTCAATTTTATTTTGTTATTTCTTGTTATTTTTGCACATGTGCACAAGTTTCTGTGCTGAGAATGAGATGTCTTGCTGACATCAGCAAATGTTAAAATAAAAAAATTGCAGAAGGCATGAAGTTTTGGTGTGTGACATTCCGTGATTTGGCATCATGGTCTAAGAATAGTGATTTAGCATCATGGTGTAATCATATATTGTACAGCTTGGTCCCCCTCACTTCAGAATTTCCATCTGCGCCCCTGCATATAATACACCTGTAGAATCACAGAATTCATTCAGGTGATTAAACTCTGGTGGTGGTTTTATAATTCGGCACATTCTGAAGATAAAAACAAACCTTAATGTGAAAGCTAGCCGAGCTACACAGTAGGGGTAGATTAGCAGTTAGTTTGAGCTTCCCAAGGAAAAAAGACTCATTAGGAATGTACAGCTCCTGTGACGTGTGTACATTTTATTTTGCTGATAGTTTTGTAATTTTGTAGCTCAAAAATAAATTTACCATGTTTGACACACCCTCTTTTTCCTCATCTACTGAAATGCAGATGTTACAGATGTTCCATAAAACATTCAACACATAAGACTGTACTGCGTTATTGGTTCTTTCACCAATTCAACAGACTCCAACAACCGTCAGCGGCTGTTATAAGGACCTCCTGCTACAGGTTAATAAGGGTTAGACGTACCTGTAACCCAGTTATGGATATTTATCGCTGGAACTTCAATAGATCACTATTAAGCTTTAACCAAACATATCCCTATTTGGGTAAAACTCCGATATGTACCCTTTTTAAGCTTTTCAATGTAATAATAAAATTGCTACTGAGATTCACTAATAAGTAAATAAATAACTTACTTTTTTCATTGTAAAGCACTTGATCTTTTATTTTAAAAAATGTGAATCAACCGCGTTCAAGCTCCTCCTTTCTAATCCCGTGTATACGCAGTGCTGCGAGGATCTACTTCCTCTTTCCGGTTGGTCGCTCAGCGTGAAGACGCACTAGAGTGGAGGCGAAGCTGTAAACCTACAGATACACAAACATAACGTTTTCTATAAACCCCAAATCGTTTACTGAAGCGTTATTCGCCTACAAGAAGAAGATTTCCTCCTTGTACTCACCAGTGGAAGTTGTAAAGCTAATGCAGACACGGACAAATCCATGAGAAAATGGCGGACCACGTTGTTACTGTGCCGGGAGGACGATTTAAATGGCTAAAGCTTTTACACCTGAAGTCCACAGGAGGGCGCTTTTCGCCCATTTTAAGCCGTTTCAGCTGAGTAATATCTATATGTTGTGTTAGAGTGGTGAAGTGTGTTGGTGTTTATTACAGAAAAGAGAGTTCCTGTGCAGGAAACCAGAGGAAACATAAATTGTTTTATTACACTGGATTTGTATAGTTTGTGTTTTATTCTGCAATCTGAAGCAATACGTATTGATGTAAATTGCACCTTCTTATTTTACTTTTCGTCGTTTCTGCTGTGTTTGTGTAAATATTGTCATTTGAGATGAGCACACAACTTAATGACTGTTTAATGTACAGGTCAGCTTTTTTGATGATCTTGATTTCTCCGGTACGGAGTCGCAAGCCTGTCTAGAAAAGAGAAAGCAAGTGACTGCAGAAGAACCAGACTACGTCAGGACTTGACAAGTAATACTCACCCAGTACTTCACTGGTAGGACTGAAACACAAAGGATACGTGCAGGAACTGAGAAAGCAGATTGGACTCGATCAAACACACAAACACAAAGTATTTCACCACTCCATTTCTTTATTGTTTTTTGTATTTATTTGTTTTATATATTTTCTTTTCTTACTTTACAAATTGTGAATGTGTAAATTGCATCTCAAGTGAAGCTTGATTAAATGTTTTTTTTTATTTGCCCCTTTAAGCCTTTGTCTCAGTTAAATAGCTATTAAACAACATACCAGCTTGAACCTAGGCCCTGACTAGTAACTAGTTGTAACCAAGGTCATACCTGTTACATACCTTTTATATCAGGTGGAGGTTTAGTGAACCTTTTCAACTTTCCCAAAACCTGGGGCTCCTTTTAAAGCCATGTGCATTCATTCCTGAAATTCCTCATCGGTCATGCCTCGTGAAGAAACCGGCAGCAGGCCTGCATGCGGTGCTCTCCGGCCACCAGCCTCCTGACCATAAAGATCTATCTGGAGTTTAGCTGGAACCCCACTGGAGGGATGGAGTCGGCTCCTGGTACAGATATCAGATCTTCAGATGTGATCTCCAGGTCCTCTTCTGTTTAAGTAGATGCAGGAAACGAGCTGTACAACATGTGACCATAATGGTACGAGGAATGGGACGTACAGACCTCCTGTAGAGGACATGGCGAGTGTGCACATGTGTGAATACTATTGTACAGGCTGCACAAAAAACACTTTACAGATTAAAACGTACAGCTGCTTTTTAAACTGACTGTAGAGAAATAGTGCACCTGGCCTTGAATGGACATCAGCCAGCATTCCCAGAGGAACACGGTTTCCTCTTCCTGGTCTCGGAGAACGCTTCCCTGTGGACTCCAGTTTACTGTAAACAGCTCCTGGACATCATGTCTAGATAATTTACCTCCTGTGTAAGTAAATACAGGGAGGAGCTGTGCCCAGAGCTTTGCCCCCATCGTCCACATCTGTCCACACGAGGTCATTCCTGATATGACCTGGTGTATCACGCTGGCCACCCTGAACACAGTAACTACACTGTACATCACTGTAAAGCATCAGTTCTACAACATCCACGAGTCGTCCACATACAGCACTGTTAAAAACAGGGTCAGTATGTACTGGACTCGGTTCTGTAGTCTGTAAATATACACAGTAATGTTTATAGAAGAAAAATTTAAATTTCATTAAATTTGCTTAAACCATTTAGTTACTATGGAGGACCGGATCTGCCAAAATAAAAAAATAAAAAATAAAAGACTAATACTTAAATTAAAATGGTAAAGAAATAATGATGGTAAATCTAAAAGTAAATAAATAAGCATAGAAATTAGTATATCAATAAATAAAAAACTTAAATAAATGTGTAATGTGTTTTTATTAATGATAATAAATGATGATAAATAAATTAATGTATTTACCTAATTATTTATTAATAAATTTATTTATTTATTTATTTTTGTTTTTCCTTACCCTTATGGTAATAAAGGGGCTGTCAACCAATGACGTCAGTGTGTCTTAACATTCCTATTGGTTGATCGACAGCAGATTCCGCAGATCGATTGTCTTGCTCCATCAGCAGTAACTATGAACACCACGGTGCACTAATGTCTGCTTACAGGCAACAGGTAGCGAGAGACCTGAGACTCTTAGCTGACCCTGCTGAAAATGCAGGTGCAGATGATTTACTCTTTCGGGTGGAGGCTGTGGCTGACAGTTTGTTCCATTTTGCTACATCTTCTGATACAGAGATCGACCCCACAGTGTTCACAGATTTGGAGGAGGTAGTTCATCGTCTTTCCCTGCTAAATTCAGATCATGCAACACCTGGACGTCCTTCTCACATACTGCCTGTGGAAACTCTGGAGAGTTATTTAATAGCAGGTTTGTCTGTCCGCGACACTGCAGTCCTTTTCGGAGTTGGGGGAAGAACAGTTTACCGTCATATGGCAGAGCATGACATAAGTTAAGTGTACGCGTGTATTTTTTTAAAAAAGGCTAACTGTACTGTGACTAATGACATTTACACAAAGTTTGTTTTCATCTGACTAAACTTTTATCTGAAGGGTCTCTGACTTGTTTACCAGCATTGACAATGGAGAGTTGGATGCAACGGTACGCAGGATCCTCAGTTGTCATCCAAATACAGGATATGAAATGATGGTTGGCCATCTCAAAGCTCCAGGCATTCGGATACAAAGTGAGTCTACACAGGCATTAATCACAAGACAGGTTATTCATGTACGTGTAGATTGTTCTGATAGTAATCTTTTCATGTAATTAACAGTGATGGTACAATGTGGAACTCTCAGTTTCAGCTTGCCTTGTAATGTCATTAGGAAGCCGGAGTGACCGCCACAATTTATTTTTTGTAACGGACACAAAGGTTTAAACATTCGGTCTAATTCTACTGGTCTGTATACCGTTTGTAATTGAAAAAGTTACACGAAGGTCTAACAGTAGTCTGATGCTGAAGCTACTCAGTTGCTAACATCATCACACCACACAGTGTGGGTGCTGGGTCAAGGTAAATTTTATACAGAATCTAATTCATCCTTCTTTTTTCCCTCTTATATCCCAACCAGCATCTGCTGATATCAGCCCAAACCACTACCTGGTGTCAGATCTCTACATTAAGGCTGTTAGACGTGCGTTAGACATGCATATAATGACCTATAGAAGTAATCTTAGTTTATTAAATATACCATTCAACTGAAACTTGTTCACCTGTTTTTCTGAAGGACATCGTGTTCAAGAAGCTATGCGTCGTGAAGCTCCAGAAGGAATGCGCACTCTCCGGCTGCAGACATTGCGGCGCAGAAGGTATACTGTGCCCAGTCCTAACAGTTTGTGGCATATAGATGGCAACCATAAACTTATTCGGTAAGGAAGTGTTCTTGTAAACACTGTAATACGTTTCAAAATCAGACAGTTCTTTTTGAATGTGTGGTTTTATTTATACATTGGCTCTCCAGACCTGTACTCCGTACAGGTACGAACCCTAGACAATTTTTTATTCATTTTTTAAATGTAATTAAAAGGGTATTTATTTAAATGCAGGAGGTGTGGTAGATTAGGTTGGGAATTAATACTGTTTAGTGTAGTGTAAATCACAAGGACTGACCCTGGGCAACCTTAATGCCACTGCTATACTGAACAATGTTACACACTAGGTATAGGCTGTTAGAGATATCTGTGTTATTTCATAGGGACATTTTAAATACTTTACTGGGAGGGTCTTGTTTCCATGAGCAGACATATCATTTGTTAATTTCTAAATTTAATTGGCAACTTCTTTCCACCCTAAAACATAACTGATATTATGTCTGCAGTGCTACAATAACAGGAAAGCAGTCATTATTAACTTTACTGAATTAAGTAGTAAGTATTTTTGCTTCTGTGTTACGTTTTGTAATTTCTTAAATTACAGGTGGCGAATAGTAGTTCATGGTGGCATTGATGGCTTTAGTCGTTCAATTGTGTACCTTAACGTTGCCACGAACAAACGGGCCTCAACAGTCCTGGGTAGCTTCCTTAAAGCAGTCAACACCTATGGAGTGCCATCACGTGTTGGGTCTGACAAAGGAGGAGAAAATGTTCAGGTTGCACATTTCATGTTGTCAACCAGAGGCCTAAATAGGAATTCCTACCTCACTGGAAGGAGCAGGCACAATCAGAGGTAAATCCAAATTGACTTTGGTAGTGTCCAACTGAAAGGTTTTGGTCCGCTAACATCATGCTGTTTGTCTCTCAGGATGGAAAGATTGTGGAGAGATGTCTTTGGGGGCGTGTTAGATCTTTTCTACACCATTTTCTGCAACCTGGAGAGAGAGGGTCTCTTCAACCCAGACTAAGAGATCCACATCTATGCTCTGCACTGGGTCTTTTTACCTCGAATTCAGAAGCATTTGCAGTTCTTCAAGGATGGCTGGACCCACCATCGATTGCGAACAGAGGGTAATCCGTCGCCACTTCAACTACGGATCCAGAACCCACATGAGGGACATCAGGACCCTCCCCAGGTATGTTTGGAACAACACCAACAATTATCTGTAGATTTTAAATACCAGTGGTGGTCAGCCTTTAACAGGTATTAAATAGTTCATCTAATAACATCTAATGCACTTCACTACCATTAGCACACATCCTTACATTGTCAGTGATATTTCCAATGACCTGGTAAATTTGATTTATTTCCACACGACATATGCTTGTGTGGGACATGCTGGGTTACACATTCATATTCATATTCACTACATAGTAGATCCTTTGTGCTTCATTTTTAGGTCTTCCTTAAGTACATACTTTAAAAAGGCAATCAGTATACCAAACAAAAAATGATCTTATGTCATACTAGGTGGACACTGAGTATGGTACTGACTGGGAAAGTCCACATGGATACCACCATGAAGGAGTCACAGTTCCTGAGGTCCAGCTTCCCCGCTTACTAACTGAAGCAGAAATGCAGAGACTGCCAAATCCTCACGGTTCTTTTTCTAATGTATTAAATCGGTACAGTGAGACAGTTGTTATGCTAACAGATATATTTGTAGATATTTAAAGATACAACATTGATCACTAGTTACTTTCTGACCAAAAAAATATATATGGATGACTTGACATTTTTGAGTGGTGGACCAGCAGTAACACTAATAACACTGGGCCAAGAATTCCATACAAGAATTCAAAATACACCCACCCACATCAAAAGGTATTCCTCCTTTTATTTTTTTTTAACAAAACTTTATTGAACTTGTTTTGTTTGAACAGTGAACAGTAATGTGGGTTGGGTGGATGGATCTGTAAGACATCACACATTTTATTCAACAAAGAAATGAACATAATTTTTTGTTATTGTGTCTTTAAGTCATTTTTGTAGCTCTTATTTGACTCAAATCTGACCAAATCCAGAGTAGGAGGAGGAGGAGAGGCTTGCCATCAGGTTTCGATGGAAAGTTGGTGTATTTTTTGACAGTTTGAGAGTTAAAAAGCATGTTGATGATTGTGGCAGGTCACAGTCAACAACTTCCAACTCCAGGCGCAAGGAAAGAACATCCCAGCCAGTCTAGAATGACAGCAAACTCTTCAAGACCTCAGAAGACCCTAAAAAAGTGGCCCCATACCCAAACAGCCTCAGTAATCGCTATGCTCTGTATCATATACGGTAGCGTACCAAAAAAGGAAAAATATTATCAGAGTATTAAATGTGGCAAAATACCAGTTTCTATAAACTTCCGGAGGAACTTAACACTCGGCATTGGTCCTCCAGGGGAAGTGTGTCCTCATCAGTGTCTTCCTCCTGTGGCCAAATGATTTTGTCCAGAATCATCTAAGAATAAACAGATTCATGGTTTTAGACACAGTAACCTTACTGTTTTTTAAAGGATTCAGCTATATCACAGATTATTGATTTGTTTGCTGGTCTAGCTGGAGGTGTTCTCAGTCTCAGAGGCCTTTGGGAATAAGATAGGCACAGTGTCTGGCCTGGAGCTAAAAAGCTCTAAAACACCTGTGTCTTTCAGGCCTCTCTTAATTTGCTTCACTTGCTTGGTACTTCTGCCAAGAACCTGTGATTGTATTACAAAACAATGAAAAAGCTGATAAACATTGGAAAGAAAAAGAAAATAAAATACATATGACCGTAATACTTTATAGCATTATTAGAGAGAATTGTCGCAGTGGAACTCTGTAATCCAACAAGGATTTGAAAACTAAAATGATCTCACAGCATGGAGAAGAATTTTCTCCCTAAGCCACCGCCTGTTTTCTGACGTGACACCAGGCAAGTCCCAGGGCAGGCTCACCGAAAGGACCATTGATTTCTGGTCCTGAGAAAGTTCCTTGGTTCCTTCCACCTGATCAAAGACAACAGAGAGTTCAGTGATAGTCCATTCCAAATAGGTTCCAATGCAGAATATTTTACATGCTCAAGATTAAAGATATTATTATTTATCTTTTGAAGAAGAAGTCATTTAAAAATGACTTAAATATACTAACCAGACAAACGACATCCCGAACATCCTGGTCCACACAGTCAGATACACTGATTGTTGCTGTCTCTTGCTCCCCTCCAAAGAGTACATGTACTATGGCAGGGCTCCACCCAGTAAGACGTGGGCCATCATTTAAGAAACGGTGCCCAATTATGCGTCCAGCAATAACAAAAAAATCACTTTCCAAAAGTGCATGGAACAAGATGGTCTTGCTCGCCCTCAAAGAGCAAAGTCTTCACTCCTGAGAAGAAACATGTTTAATTTTGATTGACAGGCATATATTTTTTTCAATCAAAAACAGCAAAACTACCAAAATCAATATTTGTCTTTTACCTGTGTCTTCCTCAAGAAGGAATCCATTCTGAAGATTTTCCTTTACTGTAGACAGGACGTACCTGTTGACTCCTTCACCGATCGCCACGTCACCTTTCAAATCAAAACACTCATGTGTAGTGAAGCAAACCTAGTCCCTGCTTGCCACTGAGGAGGTTTGAGAATCGAAGTAAGCAAGTTCTTCTGGAAATGATCAAATTTATCTTTTATGCCACATGTCCAGTATTGCTTTGGATTGGTATCTGACATTAATTGCCTAAGTGGATTTTAAGAAGACATTTCTTTTTAAGGACGGTTGGTGAATATGGTCTTCATGGACACATTCTTAAGTGGTACTTTATATATATAGATAGATCATGTGAAATTCTCAGTACATTCTATGGCTGTATTATTTAGGAAATAATTGGAATCTTTACCAGTCAGTCTGCACTGCAGTGGGTTGGACCATTGCACCTTTGGCCTTTTGTAGAAAAAAAATATGGCTCTGTTCCTTTCCACCAAGGAATCCCTCAAGCTCAGGGTGAAGCTCAGGTGGTCTTTGTTCTTATTGACCTCAAGGATTGACTGGGTGAACAGTTGAGCTGCCTTGACTGGATCTGGTTCTGTAATCCAGGCTTAACAGAAGTACAGAAAGTTGAATTATATATACACAACTCCAAAAATTACATATGCATCCCAAAGAAGGAAATTACTATTATTAAAATTGTAACTGCATGCTGTTCAGGGACAGATAAACATTTAAAAAATATTTTCACCGGTTATCATCAGAGATACATGTGCTTACCATCAAAAGAATGTCCTGGATTCCTTGACACTGAAATACCAGATGACCTTGCTGTTAATGCAGACATAATACCATCAGCTAGTAGGTTTATAAACCTACATCTGTATATCAACAGGTGAGGCGTCTAACCTTTAAAGCGCTGTATAAATTTAAATTTACTAAAATATTCAGAAACATTAAGATGTGCAAACTCTGCCCCTTAATCTGTAAAACACTCAGTACAAACCCTCAACTGAACCTGTCTCCAGACTCTCCTCCACTGCCAAATCTACAATGGGGTGCTGAGAGGCAGAGGTCAAAATTGTTCTCGTAAAATACACAGACACATTATGTGATAGTGTCAAGTCATGCGATAGCAGTATGTAAACTGATTATGAAGTAAAGTTACCTCCGGGGACAGCTTGGGAATGCCCACACCTGTATAATGGCAAGGCATTGTAAGTTTTCAGAGTTCAACCAAGGTATAGGAGTAGAATGCCTGGACTGGGCACCTGTCAAGCAAACATGCAGGCCACAACATTTGT